>OX101822.2:29841627-29874127 GCA_944452925.2 Chrysolina oricalcia | reverse complement strand
TTTTGTTCTTGAAAATTTTTTTTTCGAATTTTTATTTTCAATTTTTTTTTTAATTTTTTTTTGAATTTTTTTTTTCGAAATTTTTTTTTGAAAAATTTTTTTTTTTAATTTTTTTAAAAATTTTTTTTTAAAATTTTTTTTTTGAAATTTTTTTAAAATTTTTTCTGAATTTTTTTTGAAACTGTTTTGGAAATTTTTTTTTTTTTGAAAATATTTTTTAAAAATTTTTTTTTTTTTGAAATTTTTCTTTTTCGAAAATTTTTTTGAAATTTTTTTTTTTGAAAATTCTTTTTTCGAATTTTTTTTTAAATTTTTTTTTAAATTTTTTTTTTGAAATTTTTTTTAAATTTTTTTTTTGAAATTTTTTTTTTTTGAAATTTTTTTTTTGAAAATTTTTTTTTTTGAATTTTTTTTTTCGAAAATTTTTTTTAAATTTTTTTTAAATTTTTTTTTTGAAATTTTTTTTTCAATTTTTTTTTAAATTTTTTTTTTAAATTTTTTTTTTTGAATTTTTTTTAAAATTTTTTTTCTGAAAATTTTTTAAAATTTTCTTTAAAATTTTTTTTTTTAATTTTTTGTTCTTGAAAATTTTTTTTTCGAATTTTTATTTTCATTTTTTTTTTAAATTTTTTTTCATTTTTTTTAAAATTTTTTTTTTGAAATTTTTTTGAAATTTTTTTTTTGAAAAATTTTTTTTCTGAAATTTTTTTTTTGAAAATTTTTTTTTTGAAATGTTTTTTTTGAAAATTTTTTTTTTGAATTTTTTTTTTTTCGAAAATTTTTTTGAAATTTTTTTTTAAATTTTTTGTTCTTGAAAATTTTTTTTTCGAATTTTTATTTTCAATTTTTTTTTAAATTTTTTTTTGGAATTTTTTTTAAATTTTGTTTTTGAAAATTTTTTTTTTTTTTAATTTTTTTTTTGAAATTTTTTTTTTTTAATTTTTTTTTTGAAATTTTATTTTTTCGAACATTTTTTTGAAATTTTTTTTGAAATTTTTTTTTGAAAATTTTTTAAAAATTTTTTTTTTTCAAATTTTTTGTTCTTGAAAATTTTTTTTCCGAATTTTTATTTTCAATTTTTTTTAAAATTTTTTTTTGAAATTTTTTTTTTCGAAATTTTTTTTCGAATTTTTTTTAAATTTTTTTTTAAATTTTTTTTTGAAAATTTTTTTTTTAAAATTTTTTAAAAAAATTTTTTTTTTGAAATTTTTAAAAAATTTTTTTTTTCAAATTTTTTGTTCTTGAAAATTTTTTTTTCGAATTTTTATTTTCAATTTTTTTTTAAATATTTTTTAAAATTTTTTTTTTTTTTTGAAATTTTTTTTTTCGAAAATTTTTTTGAAATTTTTTTTAAAATTTTTTTTTTTTAATTTTTTTTTTTAAATTTTTTTTTGAAAATTTTTTTAAATTTTTTATTTTCAAATTTTTTGTTCTTGAAAATTTTTTTTTCGAATTTTTATTTTCAATTTTTTTTTTCGAAATTTTTTTTTGAAAAATTTTTTTTTTAAATTTTTTTAAAAATTTTTTTTTTAAATTTTTTTTTTGAAATTTTTTTAAAATTTTTTCTGAATTTTTTTTGAAACTGTTTTGGAAATTTTTTTTTTTTGAAAATATTTTTTTAATTTTTTTTTTTTTGAAATTTTTCTTTTTCGAAAATTTTTTTGAAATTTTTTTTTTTGAAAATTCTTTTTTCGAATTTTTTTTTTAATTTTTTTTTAAATTTTTTTTTTGAAATTTTTTTAAAATTTTTTTTTTGAAATTTTTTTTTTTTGAAATTTTTTTTTTGAAAATTTTTTTTTTTTGAATTTTTTTTTTTCGAAAATTTTTTTGAATTTTTTTTTTAAATTTTTTTTTTCGAAAATTTTTTTGAAATTTTTTTTTTGAAATTTTTTTAAAATTTTTTTTCTGAAAATTTTTTAAAATTTTCTTTAAAATTTTTTTTTAAATTTTTTGTTCTTGAAAATTTTTTTTTCGAATTTTTATTTTCATTTTTTTTAAATTTTTTTTTTCATTTTTTTTTTAATTTTTTTTTTGAAATTTTTTTGAAATTTTTTTTTTGAAAAATTTTTTTTTTGAAATTTTTTTTTTGAAAATTTTTTTTTTGAAATTTTTTTTTTGAAAATTTTTTTTTTGAAATTTTTTTTTTTCGAAAATTTTTTTGAAATTTTTTTTAAAATTTTTTGTTCTTGAAAATTTTTTTTTCGAATTTTTATTTTCAATTTTTTTTTTAATTTTTTTTTTGGAATTTTTTTTAAATTTTGTTTTTGAAAATTTTTTTTTTTAAATTTTTTTTTTGAAATTTTTTTTTTTTAATTTTTTTTTTGAAATTTTATTTTTTCGAAAATTTTTTTGAAATTTTTTTTGAAAATTTTTTTTTTAAATTTTTTTTTTTCGAAAATTTTTTTGAAATTTTTTTTTAAATTTTTTTTTAAATTTTTTTTTTGAAATATTTTTAAATTTTTTTTTCGAAATTTTTTTTCGAATTTTTTTAAATTTTTTTTTTAATTTTTTTTTTAATTTTTTTAAAAATTTTTTTTTGAAATTTTTTTTTTGAAATTTTTTTTTAAATTTTTTTTTTAATTTTTTTTTTGAAATTTTTTTAAATTTTTTTTTTTTATTTTTTTTTCGAAATTTTTTTTCGAATTTTTTTTAATTTTTTTTTTTAAATTTTTTTAAAAATTTTTTTTTGAAATTTTTTTTAAATTTTTTTTTTGAAATTTTTTTAAATTTTTTTTTTTTTAAATTTTTTTTTCGAAATTTTTTTTCGAATTTTTTTTAATTTTTTTTTTAATTTTTTTTTTTAAATTTTTTTAAAAATTTTTTTTTTGAAATTTTTTTTTTGAAAATTTTTTTTTTCGAAAATTTTTTTTTTTAAATTTTTTTTTTGAAAAAATTTTTTTTTGAAATTTTTTTTTTGAAATTTTTTTTTTTGAAATTTTTTTTTTCGAAAATTTTTTTGAAATTTTTTTTAAATTTTTTTTTTGAAATTTTTTTTTTTTGAAATTTTTTTTTTGAAAATTTTTTTTTTTGAATTTTTTTTTTCGAAAATTTTTTTGAAATTTTTTTTTAAATTTTTTTTTGAAATTTTTTTTTTGAAAATTTTTTTTTTTTTAATTTTTTTTTTTCGAAAATTTTTTTGAAATTTTTTTTTAAATTTTTTTTTTAAATTTTTTTTTTGAAATTTTTTTTTGAAAATTTTTTTTTCAATTTTTTTTAAAATTTTTTTTTTTAATTTTTTTTTTGAATTTTTTTTAAAATTTTTTTTCTGAAAATTTTTTAAAATTTTCTTTAAAATTTTTTTTTTAAATTTTTTGTTCTTTAAAATTTTTTTTTTAAATTTTTTTTTTAAATTTTTTGTTCTTTAAATTTTTTTTTTAAATTTTTTGTTTTTGAAAATTTTTTTTTCGAATTTTTATTTTCATTTTTTTTTTTAATTTTTTTTCATTTTTTTTTTAATTTTTTTTTTGAAATTTTTTTGAAATTTTTTTTTTTAAAAATTTTTTTTTTGAAAAATTTTTTTTTTGAAATTTTTTTTTTTTGAAATTTTTTTTTTGAAAATTTTTTTTTTTGAATTTTTTTTTTTCGAAAATTTTTTTGAAATTTTTTTTTAAATTTTTTTTTGAAATTTTTTTTTTGAAAATTTTTTTTTTTTAATTTTTTTTTTTCGAAAATTTTTTTGAAATTTTTTTTTAAATTTTTTTTTTAAATTTTTTTTTTTTAATTTTTTTTTGAAAATTTTTTTTTCAATTTTTTTTTAAATTTTTTTTTAAAATTTTTTTTTTGAATTTTTTTTAAAATTTTTTTTCTGAAAATTTTTTAAAATTTTCTTTAAAATTTTTTTTTAAATTTTTTGTTCTTGAAAATTTTTTTTTCGAATTTTTATTTTCATTTTTTTTAAATTTTTTTTTCATTTTTTTTTTTATTTTTTTTTTGAAATTTTTTTGAAATTTTTTTTTTGAAAAATTTTTTTTTTGAAATTTTTTTTTTGAAAATTTTTTTTTTGAAATTTTTTTTTTGAAAATTTTTTTTTTGAAATTTTTTTTTTTCGAAAATTTTTTTGAAATTTTTTTTAAAATTTTTTGTTCTTGAAAATTTTTTTTTCGAATTTTTATTTTCAATTTTTTTTTAAATTTTTTTTTTGGAATTTTTTTTAAATTTTGTTTTTGAAAATTTTTTTTTTTTAAATTTTTTTTTTGAAATTTTTTTTTTTTTAATTTTTTTTTTGAAATTTTATTTTTTCGAAAATTTTTTTGAAATTTTTTTTGAAAATTTTTTTTTTAAATTTTTTTTTTTCGAAAATTTTTTTGAAATTTTTTTTTAAATTTTTTTTTTGAAATTTTTTTAAATTTTTTTTTCGAAATTTTTTTTCGAATTTTTTTAAATTTTTTTTTTAATTTTTTTTTTAATTTTTTTAAAAATTTTTTTTTGAAATTTTTTTTTTGAAATTTTTTTTTAAATTTTTTTTTTAATTTTTTTTTTTGAAATTTTTTAAAATTTTCTTTAAATTTTTTTTTTAATTTTTTGTTCTTTAAAATTTTTTTTTTTAATTTTTTGTTTTTCAAAATTTTTTTTTCGAATTTTTATTTTATTTTTTTTTTTTAATTTTTTTTCATTTTTTTTTAAATTTTTTTTTTGAAATTTTTTTTTTTTGAAATTTTTTTTTTGAAAATTTTTTTTTTTTGAATTTTTTTTTTTCGAAAATTTTTTTGAAATTTTTTGAAATTTTTTTTTTTTGAAATTTTTTTTTTGAAAATTTTTTTTTTTTGAATTTTTTTTTTTCGAAAATTTTTTTGAAATTTTTTTGAAATTTTTTTTAAATTTTTTTTTTGAAATTTTTTTTTCAATTTTTTTTTAAATTTTTTTTTAAAATTTTTTTTTTGAATTTTTTTTAAAATTTTTTTTCTGAAAATTTTTTAAAATTTTCTTTAAAATTTTTTTTTAAATTTTTTGTTCTTGAAAATTTTTTTTTCGAATTTTTATTTTCATTTTTTTTAAATTTTTTTTTTCATTTTTTTTTTAATTTTTTTTTTGAAATTTTTTTGAAATTTTTTTTTTGAAAAATTTTTTTTTTGAAATTTTTTTTTTGAAAATTTTTTTTTTGAAATTTTTTTTTTGAAAATTTTTTTTTTGAAATTTTTTTTTTTCGAAAATTTTTTTGAAATTTTTTTTAAAATTTTTTGTTCTTGAAAATTTTTTTTTCGAATTTTTATTTTCAATTTTTTTTTTAATTTTTTTTTTGGAATTTTTTTTAAATTTTGTTTTTGAAAATTTTTTTTTTTGAAATTTTTTTTTTGAAATTTTTTTTTTTTTAATTTTTTTTTTGAAATTTTATTTTTTCGAAAATTTTTTTGAAATTTTTTTTGAAAATTTTTTTTTTAAATTTTTTTTTTTCGAAAATTTTTTTGAAATTTTTTTTTAAATTTTTTTTTAAATTTTTTTTTTGAAATTTTTTTAAATTTTTTTTTCGAAATTTTTTTTCGAATTTTTTTAAATTTTTTTTTAAATTTTTTTTTAAATTTTTTTAAAAATTTTTTTTTGAAATTTTTTTTTGAAATTTTTTTTTAAATTTTTTTTTTAATTTTTTTTTTGAAATTTTTTTAAATTTTTTTTTCGAAATTTTTTTTCGAATTTTTTTAAATTTTTTTTTTAATTTTTTTTTTAATTTTTTTTAAAATTTTTTTTTGAAATTTTTTTTTTGAAAATTTTTTTTTTTTAATTTTTTTTTTTCGAAAATTTTTTTGAAATTTTTTTTTAAATTTTTTTTTTTAATTTTTTTTTTGAAATTTTTTTTTGAAAATTTTTTTTTCAATTTTTTTTAAATTTTTTTTTTGAAATTTTTTTTTCAATTTTTTTTAAATTTTTTTTTTAATTTTTTCTTTGAATTTTTTTTAAAATTTTTTTTCTGAAAATTTTTTAAAATTTTCTTTAAAATTTTTTTTTTAAATTTTTTGTTCTTTAAAATTTTTTTTTTTAATTTTTTGTTCTTGAAAATTTTTTTTTCGAATTTTTATTTTCATTTTTTTTTTAATTTTTTTTCATTTTTTTTTTAATTTTTTTTTTGAAATTTTTTTGAAATTTTTTTTTTGAAAAATTTTTTTTTTGAAATTTTTTTTTTTTGAAATTTTTTTTTTGAAAATTTTTTTTTTTTTAATTTTTTTTTTTCGAAATTTTTTTTAAATTTTTTTAAATTTTTTTTTTGAAATTTTTTTTTCAATTTTTTTTTTTATTTTTTTTTTTAATTTTTTTTTTGAATTTTTTTTAAAATTTTTTTTCTGAAAATTTTTTAAAATTTTCTTTAAAATTTTTTTTTTAAATTTTTTGTTCTTGAAAATTTTTTTTTCGAATTTTTATTTTCATTTTTTTTAAAAATTTTTTTTCATTTTTTTTTAAATTTTTTTTTTGAAATTTTTTTGAAATTTTTTTTTTGAAAAATTTTTTTTCTGAAATTTTTTTTTTGAAAATTTTTTTTTTGAAATGTTTTTTTTGAAAATTTTTTTTTTTTCGAAAATTTTTTTGAAATTTTTTTTAAAATTTTTTGTTCTTGATAATTTTTTTTTCGAATTTTTATTTTCAATTTTTTTTTAAATTTTTTTTTTGGAATTTTTTTTAAATTTTGTTTTTGAAAAATTTTTTTTTTTTTAATTTTTTTTTTGAAATTTTTTTTTTTAATTTTTTTTTTGAAATTTTATTTTTTCGAAAATTTTTTTGAAATTTTTTTTGAAATTTTTTTTTGAAATTTTTTTTTTGAAAATTTTTTTTTTTTTAATTTTTTTTTTTCGAAAATTTTTTTGAAATTTTTTTTTAAATTTTTTTTTTAAATTTTTTTTTTGAAATTTTTTTTTGAAAATTTTTTTTTCAATTTTTTTTAAAATTTTTTTTTTTAATTTTTTTTTTGAATTTTTTTTAAAATTTTTTTTCTGAAAATTTTTTAAAATTTTCTTTAAAATTTTTTTTTTAAATTTTTTGTTCTTTAAAATTTTTTTTTTAAATTTTTTTTTTAAATTTTTTGTTCTTTAAATTTTTTTTTTAAATTTTTTGTTTTTGAAAATTTTTTTTTCGAATTTTTATTTTCATTTTTTTTTTTAATTTTTTTTCATTTTTTTTTTAATTTTTTTTTTGAAATTTTTTTGAAATTTTTTTTTTTAAAAATTTTTTTTTTGAAAAATTTTTTTTTTGAAATTTTTTTTTTTTGAAATTTTTTTTTTGAAAATTTTTTTTTTTGAATTTTTTTTTTTCGAAAATTTTTTTGAAATTTTTTTTTAAATTTTTTTTTGAAATTTTTTTTTTGAAAATTTTTTTTTTTTAATTTTTTTTTTTCGAAAATTTTTTTGAAATTTTTTTTTAAATTTTTTTTTTAAATTTTTTTTTTTTAATTTTTTTTTGAAAATTTTTTTTTCAATTTTTTTTTAAATTTTTTTTTAAAATTTTTTTTTTGAATTTTTTTTAAAATTTTTTTTCTGAAAATTTTTTAAAATTTTCTTTAAAATTTTTTTTTAAATTTTTTGTTCTTGAAAATTTTTTTTTCGAATTTTTATTTTCATTTTTTTTAAATTTTTTTTTCATTTTTTTTTTTATTTTTTTTTTGAAATTTTTTTGAAATTTTTTTTTTGAAAAATTTTTTTTTTGAAATTTTTTTTTTGAAAATTTTTTTTTTGAAATTTTTTTTTTGAAAATTTTTTTTTTGAAATTTTTTTTTTTCGAAAATTTTTTTGAAATTTTTTTTAAAATTTTTTGTTCTTGAAAATTTTTTTTTCGAATTTTTATTTTCAATTTTTTTTTAAATTTTTTTTTTGGAATTTTTTTTAAATTTTGTTTTTGAAAATTTTTTTTTTTTAAATTTTTTTTTTGAAATTTTTTTTTTTTTAATTTTTTTTTTGAAATTTTATTTTTTCGAAAATTTTTTTGAAATTTTTTTTGAAAATTTTTTTTTTAAATTTTTTTTTTTCGAAAATTTTTTTGAAATTTTTTTTTAAATTTTTTTTTTGAAATTTTTTTAAATTTTTTTTTCGAAATTTTTTTTCGAATTTTTTTAAATTTTTTTTTTAATTTTTTTTTTAATTTTTTTAAAAATTTTTTTTTGAAATTTTTTTTTTGAAATTTTTTTTTAAATTTTTTTTTTAATTTTTTTTTTTGAAATTTTTTAAAATTTTCTTTAAATTTTTTTTTTAATTTTTTGTTCTTTAAAATTTTTTTTTTTAATTTTTTGTTTTTCAAAATTTTTTTTTCGAATTTTTATTTTATTTTTTTTTTTTAATTTTTTTTCATTTTTTTTTAAATTTTTTTTTTGAAATTTTTTTTTTTTGAAATTTTTTTTTTGAAAATTTTTTTTTTTTGAATTTTTTTTTTTCGAAAATTTTTTTGAAATTTTTTGAAATTTTTTTTTTTTGAAATTTTTTTTTTGAAAATTTTTTTTTTTTGAATTTTTTTTTTTCGAAAATTTTTTTGAAATTTTTTTGAAATTTTTTTTAAATTTTTTTTTTGAAATTTTTTTTTCAATTTTTTTTTAAATTTTTTTTTAAAATTTTTTTTTTGAATTTTTTTTAAAATTTTTTTTCTGAAAATTTTTTAAAATTTTCTTTAAAATTTTTTTTTAAATTTTTTGTTCTTGAAAATTTTTTTTTCGAATTTTTATTTTCATTTTTTTTAAATTTTTTTTTTCATTTTTTTTTTAATTTTTTTTTTGAAATTTTTTTGAAATTTTTTTTTTGAAAAATTTTTTTTTTGAAATTTTTTTTTTGAAAATTTTTTTTTTGAAATTTTTTTTTTGAAAATTTTTTTTTTGAAATTTTTTTTTTTCGAAAATTTTTTTGAAATTTTTTTTAAAATTTTTTGTTCTTGAAAATTTTTTTTTCGAATTTTTATTTTCAATTTTTTTTTTAATTTTTTTTTTGGAATTTTTTTTAAATTTTGTTTTTGAAAATTTTTTTTTTTGAAATTTTTTTTTTGAAATTTTTTTTTTTTTAATTTTTTTTTTGAAATTTTATTTTTTCGAAAATTTTTTTGAAATTTTTTTTGAAAATTTTTTTTTTAAATTTTTTTTTTTCGAAAATTTTTTTGAAATTTTTTTTTAAATTTTTTTTTAAATTTTTTTTTTGAAATTTTTTTAAATTTTTTTTTCGAAATTTTTTTTCGAATTTTTTTAAATTTTTTTTTAAATTTTTTTTTAAATTTTTTTAAAAATTTTTTTTTGAAATTTTTTTTTGAAATTTTTTTTTAAATTTTTTTTTTAATTTTTTTTTTGAAATTTTTTTAAATTTTTTTTTCGAAATTTTTTTTCGAATTTTTTTAAATTTTTTTTTTAATTTTTTTTTTAATTTTTTTTAAAATTTTTTTTTGAAATTTTTTTTTTGAAAATTTTTTTTTTTTAATTTTTTTTTTTCGAAAATTTTTTTGAAATTTTTTTTTAAATTTTTTTTTTTAATTTTTTTTTTGAAATTTTTTTTTGAAAATTTTTTTTTCAATTTTTTTTAAATTTTTTTTTTGAAATTTTTTTTTCAATTTTTTTTAAATTTTTTTTTTAATTTTTTCTTTGAATTTTTTTTAAAATTTTTTTTCTGAAAATTTTTTAAAATTTTCTTTAAAATTTTTTTTTTAAATTTTTTGTTCTTTAAAATTTTTTTTTTTAATTTTTTGTTCTTGAAAATTTTTTTTTCGAATTTTTATTTTCATTTTTTTTTTAATTTTTTTTCATTTTTTTTTTAATTTTTTTTTTGAAATTTTTTTGAAATTTTTTTTTTGAAAAATTTTTTTTTTGAAATTTTTTTTTTTTGAAATTTTTTTTTTGAAAATTTTTTTTTTTTTAATTTTTTTTTTTCGAAATTTTTTTTAAATTTTTTTAAATTTTTTTTTTGAAATTTTTTTTTCAATTTTTTTTTTTATTTTTTTTTTTAATTTTTTTTTTGAATTTTTTTTAAAATTTTTTTTCTGAAAATTTTTTAAAATTTTCTTTAAAATTTTTTTTTTAAATTTTTTGTTCTTGAAAATTTTTTTTTCGAATTTTTATTTTCATTTTTTTTAAAAATTTTTTTTCATTTTTTTTTAAATTTTTTTTTTGAAATTTTTTTGAAATTTTTTTTTTGAAAAATTTTTTTTCTGAAATTTTTTTTTTGAAAATTTTTTTTTTGAAATGTTTTTTTTGAAAATTTTTTTTTTTTCGAAAATTTTTTTGAAATTTTTTTTAAAATTTTTTGTTCTTGATAATTTTTTTTTCGAATTTTTATTTTCAATTTTTTTTTAAATTTTTTTTTTGGAATTTTTTTTAAATTTTGTTTTTGAAAAATTTTTTTTTTTTTAATTTTTTTTTTGAAATTTTTTTTTTTAATTTTTTTTTTGAAATTTTATTTTTTCGAAAATTTTTTTGAAATTTTTTTTGAAATTTTTTTTTGAAAATTTTTTTAAAATTTTTTGTTCTTGAAAATTTTTTTTTCGAATTTTTATTTTCAATTTTTTTTAAAATTTTTTTAAAAATTTTTTTTTGAAATTTTTTTTTTCGAAATTTTTTTTCGAATTTTTTTAAAATTTTTTTTTAAATTTTTTTTTGAAAATTTTTTTTTTAAAATTTTTTTAAAAATTTTTTTTTTGAAATTTTTTTAAAATTTTTTTTTTCAAATTTTTTGTTCTTGAAAATTTTTTTTTCGAATTTTTATTTTCAATTTTTTTTTAAAAATTTTTTGAAATTTTTTTTTTCGAAAATTTTTTTGAAATTTTTTTTAAAATTTTTTTTTTTAAATTTTTTTTTTTTAAATTTTTTTTTTTGAAATTTTTTTTTTGAAATTTTATTTTTTCGAAAATTTTTTTGAAATTTTTTTGAAATTTTTTTTTGAAAATTTTTTTAAATTTTTTATTTTCAAATTTTTTGTTCTTGAAAATTTTTTTTTCGAATTTTTATTTTCAATTTTTTTTTTAATTTTTTTTTGAATTTTTTTTTTCGAAATTTTTTTTTGAAAAATTTTTTTTTTAAATTTTTTTAAAAATTTTTTTTTAAAATTTTTTTTTTGAAATTTTTTTAAAATTTTTTCTGAATTTTTTTTGAAACTGTTTTGGAAATTTTTTTTTTTTGAAAATATTTTTTAAAAATTTTTTTTTTTTTGAAATTTTTCTTTTTCGAAAATTTTTTTGAAATTTTTTTTTTTGAAAATTCTTTTTTCGAATTTTTTTTTAAATTTTTTTTTAAATTTTTTTTTTGAAATTTTTTTTAAATTTTTTTTTTGAAATTTTTTTTTTTTGAAATTTTTTTTTTGAAAATTTTTTTTTTTGAATTTTTTTTTTCGAAAATTTTTTTAAAATTTTTTTTAAATTTTTTTTTTGAAATTTTTTTTTCAATTTTTTTTTTAATTTTTTTTTTAAATTTTTTTTTTTGAATTTTTTTTTAAATTTTTTTTCTGAAAATTTTTTAAAATTTTCTTTAAAATTTTTTTTTTTAATTTTTTGTTCTTGAAAATTTTTTTTTCGAATTTTTATTTTCATTTTTTTTAAAAATTTTTTTTCATTTTTTTTTAAATTTTTTTTTTGAAATTTTTTTGAAATTTTTTTTTTGAAAAATTTTTTTTCTGAAATTTTTTTTTTGAAAATTTTTTTTTTGAAATGTTTTTTTTGAAAATTTTTTTTTTGAATTTTTTTTTTTTCGAAAATTTTTTTGAAATTTTTTTTAAAATTTTTTGTTCTTGAAAATTTTTTTTTCGAATTTTTATTTTCAATTTTTTTTTAAATTTTTTTTTGGAATTTTTTTTAAATTTTGTTTTTGAAAATTTTTTTTTTTTTTAATTTTTTTTTTGAAATTTTTTTTTTTTAATTTTTTTTTTGAAATTTTATTTTTTCGAACATTTTTTTGAAATTTTTTTTGAAATTTTTTTTTGAAAATTTTTTAAAAATTTTTTTTTTTCAAATTTTTTGTTCTTGAAAATTTTTTTTCCGAATTTTTATTTTCAATTTTTTTTAAAATTTTTTTTTGAAATTTTTTTTTTCGAAATTTTTTTTCGAATTTTTTTTAAATTTTTTTTTAAATTTTTTTTTGAAAATTTTTTTTTTTTAATTTTTTAAAAAATTTTTTTTTTTGAAATTTTAAAAAAATTTTTTTTTTCAAATTTTTTGTTCTTGAAAATTTTTTTTTCGAATTTTTATTTTCAATTTTTTTTTAAATATTTTTTAAAATTTTTTTTTTTTTTTTTAATTTTTTTTTTCGAAAATTTTTTTGAAATTTTTTTTAAAATTTTTTTTTTTTATTTTTTTTTTTAAATTTTTTTTTGAAAATTTTTTTAAATTTTTTATTTTCAAATTTTTTGTTCTTGAAAATTTTTTTTTCGAATTTTTATTTTCAATTTTTTTTTTCGAAATTTTTTTTTGAAAAATTTTTTTTTTGAAAAATTTTTTTTTTAAATTTTTTTAAAAATTTTTTTTTTAAATTTTTTTTTTGAAATTTTTTTAAAATTTTTTCTGAATTTTTTTTGAAACTGTTTTGGAAATTTTTTTTTTTTGAAAATATTTTTTTAATTTTTTTTTTTTTTTGAAATTTTTCTTTTTCGAAAATTTTTTTGAAATTTTTTTTTTTGAAAATTCTTTTTTCGAATTTTTTTTTAAATTTTTTTTTAAATTTTTTTTTTGAAATTTTTTTAAAATTTTTTTTTTGAAATTTTTTTTTTTTGAAATTTTTTTTTTGAAAATTTTTTTTTTTTGAATTTTTTTTTTTCGAAAATTTTTTTGAATTTTTTTTTTAAATTTTTTTTTTCGAAAATTTTTTTGAAATTTTTTTTTTGAAATTTTTTTAAAATTTTTTTTCTGAAAATTTTTTAAAATTTTCTTTAAAATTTTTTTTTAAATTTTTTGTTCTTGAAAATTTTTTTTTCGAATTTTTATTTTCATTTTTTTTAAATTTTTTTTTTCATTTTTTTTTTAATTTTTTTTTTGAAATTTTTTTGAAATTTTTTTTTTGAAAAATTTTTTTTTTGAAATTTTTTTTTTGAAAATTTTTTTTTTGAAATTTTTTTTTTGAAAATTTTTTTTTTGAAATTTTTTTTTTTCGAAAATTTTTTTGAAATTTTTTTTAAAATTTTTTGTTCTTGAAAATTTTTTTTTCGAATTTTTATTTTCAATTTTTTTTTTAATTTTTTTTTTGGAATTTTTTTTAAATTTTGTTTTTGAAAATTTTTTTTTTTTAAATTTTTTTTTTGAAATTTTTTTTTTTTAATTTTTTTTTTGAAATTTTATTTTTTCGAAAATTTTTTTGAAATTTTTTTTGAAAATTTTTTTTTTAAATTTTTTTTTTTCGAAAATTTTTTTGAAATTTTTTTTTAAATTTTTTTTAAAATTTTTTTTTTGAAATATTTTTAAATTTTTTTTTCGAAATTTTTTTTCGAATTTTTTTAAATTTTTTTTTAAATTTTTTTTTTAATTTTTTTAAAAATTTTTTTTTGAAATTTTTTTTTTGAAATTTTTTTTTAAATTTTTTTTTAAATTTTTTTTTTGAAATTTTTTTAAATTTTTTTTTTTATTTTTTTTTCGAAATTTTTTTTCGAATTTTTTTTAATTTTTTTTTTTAAATTTTTTTAAAAATTTTTTTTTGAAATTTTTTTTAAATTTTTTTTTTGAAATTTTTTTAAATTTTTTTTTTTTTAAATTTTTTTTTCGAAATTTTTTTTCGAATTTTTTTTAATTTTTTTTTTAATTTTTTTTTTAAATTTTTTTAAAAATTTTTTTTTTGAAATTTTTTTTTTGAAAATTTTTTTTTTCGAAAATTTTTTTTTTGAAATTTTTTTTTTGAAAAAATTTTTTTTTGAAATTTTTTTTTTGAAATTTTTTTTTTTGAAATTTTTTTTTTCGAAAATTTTTTTGAAATTTTTTTTAAATTTTTTTTTTGAAATTTTTTTTTTTTTGAAATTTTTTTTTTGAAAATTTTTTTTTTTGAATTTTTTTTTTTCGAAAATTTTTTTGAAATTTTTTTTTAAATTTTTTTTTGAAATTTTTTTTTTGAAAATTTTTTTTTTTTTAATTTTTTTTTTTCGAAAATTTTTTTGAAATTTTTTTTTAAATTTTTTTTTTTAATTTTTTTTTTGAAATTTTTTTTTGAAAATTTTTTTTTCAATTTTTTTTAAAATTTTTTTTTTAAATTTTTTTTTTGAATTTTTTTTAAAATTTTTTTTCTGAAAATTTTTTAAAATTTTCTTTAAAATTTTTTTTTTAAATTTTTTGTTCTTTAAAATTTTTTTTTAAAATTTTTTTTTTAAATTTTTTGTTCTTTAAATTTTTTTTTTTAAATTTTTTGTTTTTGAAAATTTTTTTTTCGAATTTTTATTTTCATTTTTTTTTTTAATTTTTTTTCATTTTTTTTTTAATTTTTTTTTTGAAATTTTTTTGAAATTTTTTTTTTGAAAAATTTTTTTTTTGAAAAATTTTTTTTTTGAAATTTTTTTGAAATTTTTTTTTTGAAAATTTTTTTTTTTGAATTTTTTTTTTTCGAAAATTTTTTTGAAATTTTTTTTTAAATTTTTTTTTGAAATTTTTTTTTTGAAAATTTTTTTTTTTTTAATTTTTTTTTTTCGAAAATTTTTTTGAAATTTTTTTTTAAATTTTTTTTTTAAATTTTTTTTTTTAAATTTTTTTTTGAAAATTTTTTTTTCAATTTTTTTTTAAATTTTTTTTTTAAATTTTTTTTTTGAATTTTTTTTAAAATTTTTTTTCTGAAAATTTTTTAAAATTTTCTTTAAAATTTTTTTTTCAATTTTTTTTTGAAATTTTTTTTTTGAAAATTTTTTTTTTGAAATTTTTTTTTTGAAAATTTTTTTTTTGAAATTTTTTTTTTCGAAAATTTTTTTGAAATTTTTTTTAAAATTTTTTGTTCTTGAAAATTTTTTTTTCGAATTTTTATTTTAAATTTTTTTTTTAATTTTTTTTTTGGAATTTTTTTTAAATTTTGTTTTTGAAAATTTTTTTTTTTTAAATTTTTTTTTTGAAATTTTTTTTTTTTTAATTTTTTTTTTGAAATTTTATTTTTTCGAAAATTTTTTTGAAATTTTTTTTGAAAATTTTTTTTTTAAATTTTTTTTTTTCGAAAATTTTTTTGAAATTTTTTTTTAAATTTTTTTTTAAATTTTTTTTTTGAAATTTTTTTAAATTTTTTTTTCGAAATTTTTTTTCGAATTTTTTTAAATTTTTTTTTTAATTTTTTTTTTAATTTTTTTAAAAATTTTTTTTTGAAATTTTTTTTTTGAAATTTTTTTTTAAATTTTTTTTTTAATTTTTTTTTTGAAATTTTTTTAAATTTTTTTTTTTTATTTTTTTTTCGAAATTTTTTTTCGAATTTTTTTTAATTTTTTTTTTTTAATTTTTTTAAAAATTTTTTTTTGAAATTTTTTTTAAATTTTTTTTTTGAAATTTTTTTAAATTTTTTTTTTTTTTAATTTTTTTTCGAAATTTTTTTTCGAATTTTTTTTAATTTTTTTTTTAATTTTTTTTTTTAAATTTTTTTAAAAATTTTTTTTTTGAAATTTTTTTTTTGAAAATTTTTTTTTTCGAAAATTTTTTTTTTGAAATTTTTTTTTGAAAAAATTTTTTTTTGAAATTTTTTTTTTGAAATTTTTTTTTTTGAAATTTTTTTTTTCGAAAATTTTTTTGAAATTTTTTTTAAATTTTTTTTTTGAAATTTTTTTTTTTTTGAAATTTTTTTTTTGAAAATTTTTTTTTTTGAATTTTTTTTTTTCGAAAATTTTTTTGAAATTTTTTTTTAAATTTTTTTTTGAAATTTTTTTTTTGAAAATTTTTTTTTTTTTAATTTTTTTTTTTCGAAAATTTTTTTGAAATTTTTTTTTAAATTTTTTTTTTAAATTTTTTTTTTGAAATTTTTTTTTGAAAATTTTTTTTTCAATTTTTTTTAAAATTTTTTTTTTAAATTTTTTTTTTGAATTTTTTTTAAAATTTTTTTTCTGAAAATATTTTAAAATTTTCTTTAAAATTTTTTTTTTTAATTTTTTGTTCTTTAAAATTTTTTTTTTAAATTTTTTTTTTAAATTTTTTGTTCTTTAAATTTTTTTTTTTAAATTTTTTGTTTTTGAAAATTTTTTTTTCGAATTTTTATTTTCATTTTTTTTTTTAATTTTTTTTCATTTTTTTTTTAATTTTTTTTTTGAAATTTTTTTGAAATTTTTTTTTTGAAAAATTTTTTTTTTGAAATTTTTTTTTTTTGAAATTTTTTTTTTGAAAATTTTTTTTTTTTGAATTTTTTTTTTTCGAAAATTTTTTTTTAAATTTTTTTTAAATTTTTTTTTTGAAATTTTTTTTTCAATTTTTTTTTTAATTTTTTTTTTAAATTTTTTTTTTGAATTTTTTTTAAAATTTTTTTTCTGAAAATTTTTTAAAATTTTCTTTAAAATTTTTTTTTTTTATTTTTTGTTCTTGAAAATTTTTTTTTCGAATTTTTATTTTCATTTTTTTTTAAATTTTTTTTTCATTTTTTTTTAAATTTTTTTTTTGAAATTTTTTTGAAATTTTTTTTTTGAAAAATTTTTTTTCTGAAATTTTTTTTTTGAAAATTTTTTTTTTTGAAATGTTTTTTTTGAAAATTTTTTTTTTGAAATTTTTTTTTTTCGAAAATTTATTTGAAATTTTTTTTTAAATTTTTTGTTCTTGAAAATTTTTTTTTTCGAATTTTTATTTTCAATTTTTTTTTAAATTTTTTTTTTGGAATTTTTTTTTAATTTTGTTTTTGAAAATTTTTTTTTTTTTTAATTTTTTTTTTGAAATTTTTTTTTTAATTTTTTTTTTTAATTTTTTTTTGAAAATTTTTTTTTTTTAATTTTTTTAAAAATTTTTTTTTTGAAATTTTTTTAAAATTTTTTTTTTCAAATTTTTTGTTCTTGAAAATTTTTTTTTCGAATTTTTATTTTCAATTTTTTTTTAAATATTTTTTAAATTTTTTTTTTTTTTTGAAATTTTTTTTTTCGAAAATTTTTTTGAAATTTTTTTTAAAATTTTTTTTTTTAAATTTTTTTTTTTGAAATTTTTTTTTTTGAAATTTTTTTTTTGAAATTTTATTTTTTCGAAAATTTTTTTGAAATTTTTTTTGAAATTTTTTTTTGAAAATTTTTTTAAATTTTTTATTTTCAAATTTTTTGTTCTTGAAAATTTTTTTTTCGAATTTTTATTTTCAATTTTTTTTTAAATTTTTTTTTGAATTTTTTTTTTCGAAATTTTTTTTTGAAAAATTTTTTTTTTAAATTTTTTTAAAAATTTTTTTTTTAAATTTTTTTTTTGAAATTTTTTTAAAATTTTTTCTGAATTTTTTTTGAAACTGTTTTGGAAATTTTTTTTTTTTGAAAATATTTTTTAAAATTTTTTTTTTTTTTGAAATTTTTCTTTTTCGAAAATTTTTTTGAAATTTTTTTTTTTGAAAATTCTTTTTTCGAATTTTTTTTAAAATTTTTTTAAAATTTTTTTTTTGAAATTTTTTTAAAATTTTTTTTTTGAATTTTTTTTTTTTTGAAATTTTTTTTTTGAAAATTTTTTTTTCGAATTTTTTTTAAAATTTTTTTTTAAATTTTTTTTTTGAAATTTTTTTAAAATTTTTTTTTTGAATTTTTTTTTTTCGAAAATTTTTTTTAAATTTTTTTTTTAATTTTTTTTTTAAATTTTTTTTTTGAAATTTTTTTTTGAAAATTGTTTTAAAATATTTTTTAAAAATTTTTTGTTCTTGAAAAATTTTTTTTCGAATTTTTATTTTCAATTTTTTTTTAAATTTTTTTTTTAATTTTTTTTTTTAAATTTTTTTAAATTTTTTTTTTGAAAATTTTTTTTCGAATTTTTTTTAATTTTTTTTTTAATTTTTTTATAAAAATTTTTTTAAAAATTTTTTTTTTGAAATTTTTTTTTTGAAAATTTCTTTTTTCGAAAATTTTTTTTTTGAAATTTTTTTGAAATTTTTTTTTTGAAATTTTTTTTTTTTGAAATTTTTTTTTTCGAAAATTTTTTTGAAATTTTTTTGAAATTTTTTTTTTGAAAAATTTTTTTTCTGAAATTTTTTTTTTGAAAATTTTTTTTTTGAAATGTTTTTTTTGAAAATTTTTTTTTTGAATTTTTTTTTTTTCGAAAATTTTTTTGAAATTTTTTTTTAAATTTTTTGTTCTTGAAAATTTTTTTTTCGAATTTTTATTTTCAATTTTTTTTTAAATTTTTTTTTGGAATTTTTTTTAAATTTTGTTTTTGAAAATTTTTTTTTTTTTTAATTTTTTTTTTGAAATTTTTTTTTTTTAATTTTTTTTTTGAAATTTTATTTTTTCGAACATTTTTTTGAAATTTTTTTTGAAATTTTTTTTTGAAAATTTTTTAAAAATTTTTTTTTTTCAAATTTTTTGTTCTTGAAAATTTTTTTTCCGAATTTTTATTTTCAATTTTTTTTAAAATTTTTTTTTGAAATTTTTTTTTTCGAAATTTTTTTTCGAATTTTTTTTAAATTTTTTTTTAAATTTTTTTTTGAAAATTTTTTTTTTTTAATTTTTTAAAAAAATTTTTTTTTTGAAATTTTAAAAAAATTTTTTTTTTCAAATTTTTTGTTCTTGAAAATTTTTTTTTCGAATTTTTATTTTCAATTTTTTTTTAAATATTTTTTAAAATTTTTTTTTTTTTTTAAATTTTTTTTTTCGAAAATTTTTTTGAAATTTTTTTTAAAATTTTTTTTTTTAATTTTTTTTTTTAAATTTTTTTTTGAAAATTTTTTTAAATTTTTTATTTTCAAATTTTTTGTTCTTGAAAATTTTTTTTTCGAATTTTTATTTTCAATTTTTTTTTTCGAAATTTTTTTTTGAAAAATTTTTTTTTTGAAAAATTTTTTTTTTAAATTTTTTTAAAAATTTTTTTTTTAAATTTTTTTTTTGAAATTTTTTTAAAATTTTTTCTGAATTTTTTTTGAAACTGTTTTGGAAATTTTTTTTTTTTGAAAATATTTTTTTAATTTTTTTTTTTTTTTGAAATTTTTCTTTTTCGAAAATTTTTTTGAAATTTTTTTTTTTGAAAATTCTTTTTTCGAATTTTTTTTTAAATTTTTTTTTAAATTTTTTTTTTGAAATTTTTTTAAAATTTTTTTTTTGAAATTTTTTTTTTTTGAAATTTTTTTTTTGAAAATTTTTTTTTTTTGAATTTTTTTTTTCGAAAATTTTTTTGAATTTTTTTTTTAAATTTTTTTTTTCGAAAATTTTTTTGAAATTTTTTTTTTGAAATTTTTTTAAAATTTTTTTTCTGAAAATTTTTTAAAATTTTCTTTAAAATTTTTTTTTAAATTTTTTGTTCTTGAAAATTTTTTTTTCGAATTTTTATTTTCATTTTTTTTAAATTTTTTTTTTCATTTTTTTTTTAATTTTTTTTTTGAAATTTTTTTGAAATTTTTTTTTTGAAAAATTTTTTTTTTGAAATTTTTTTTTTGAAAATTTTTTTTTTGAAATTTTTTTTTTGAAAATTTTTTTTTTTAAATTTTTTTTTTTCGAAAATTTTTTTGAAATTTTTTTTAAAATTTTTTGTTCTTGAAAATTTTTTTTTCGAATTTTTATTTTCAATTTTTTTTTTAATTTTTTTTTTGGAATTTTTTTTAAATTTTGTTTTTGAAAATTTTTTTTTTTTAAATTTTTTTTTTGAAATTTTTTTTTTTTAATTTTTTTTTTGAAATTTTATTTTTTCGAAAATTTTTTTGAAATTTTTTTTGAAAATTTTTTTTTTAAATTTTTTTTTTTCGAAAATTTTTTTGAAATTTTTTTTTAAATTTTTTTTTAAATTTTTTTTTTGAAATATTTTTAATTTTTTTTTCGAAATTTTTTTTCGAATTTTTTTAAATTTTTTTTTAAATTTTTTTTTTAATTTTTTTAAAAATTTTTTTTTGAAATTTTTTTTTTGAAATTTTTTTTTAAATTTTTTTTTTAATTTTTTTTTTGAAATTTTTTTAAATTTTTTTTTTTATTTTTTTTTCGAAATTTTTTTTCGAATTTTTTTTAATTTTTTTTTTTAAATTTTTTTAAAAATTTTTTTTTGAAATTTTTTTTAAATTTTTTTTTTGAAATTTTTTTAAATTTTTTTTTTTTTAAATTTTTTTTTCGAAATTTTTTTTCGAATTTTTTTTAATTTTTTTTTTAATTTTTTTTTTAAATTTTTTTAAAAATTTTTTTTTTGAAATTTTTTTTTTGAAAATTTTTTTTTTCGAAAATTTTTTTTTTGAAATTTTTTTTTTGAAAAAATTTTTTTTTGAAATTTTTTTTTTGAAATTTTTTTTTTTGAAATTTTTTTTTCGAAAATTTTTTTGAAATTTTTTTTAAATTTTTTTTTTGAAATTTTTTTTTTTTTGAAATTTTTTTTTTGAAAATTTTTTTTTTTGAATTTTTTTTTTTCGAAAATTTTTTTGAAATTTTTTTTTAAATTTTTTTTTGAAATTTTTTTTTTGAAAATTTTTTTTTTTTTAATTTTTTTTTTTCGAAAATTTTTTTGAAATTTTTTTTTAAATTTTTTTTTTTAATTTTTTTTTTGAAATTTTTTTTTGAAAATTTTTTTTTCAATTTTTTTTAAAATTTTTTTTTTAAATTTTTTTTTTGAATTTTTTTTAAAATTTTTTTTCTGAAAATTTTTTAAAATTTTCTTTAAAATTTTTTTTTTAAATTTTTTGTTCTTTAAAATTTTTTTTTTAAATTTTTTTTTTAAATTTTTTTTTCTTTAAATTTTTTTTTTTAAATTTTTTGTTTTTGAAAATTTTTTTTTCGAATTTTTATTTTCATTTTTTTTTTTAATTTTTTTTCATTTTTTTTTTAATTTTTTTTTTGAAATTTTTTTGAAATTTTTTTTTTGAAAAATTTTTTTTTTGAAAAATTTTTTTTTTGAAATTTTTTTTTTTTGAAATTTTTTTTTTGAAAATTTTTTTTTTTGAATTTTTTTTTTTCGAAAATTTTTTTGAAATTTTTTTTTAAATTTTTTTTTGAAATTTTTTTTTTGAAAATTTTTTTTTTTTTAATTTTTTTTTTTCGAAAATTTTTTTGAAATTTTTTTTTAAATTTTTTTTTTAAATTTTTTTTTTTAAATTTTTTTTTGAAAATTTTTTTTTCAATTTTTTTTTAAATTTTTTTTTAAAATTTTTTTTTTGAATTTTTTTTAAAATTTTTTTTCTGAAAATTTTTTAAAATTTTCTTTAAAATTTTTTTTTCAATTTTTTTTTGAAATTTTTTTTTTGAAAATTTTTTTTTTGAAATTTTTTTTTTGAAAATTTTTTTTTTGAAATTTTTTTTTTTCGAAAATTTTTTTGAAATTTTTTTTAAAATTTTTTGTTCTTGAAAATTTTTTTTTCGAATTTTTATTTTCAATTTTTTTTTTAATTTTTTTTTTGGAATTTTTTTTAAATTTTGTTTTTGAAAATTTTTTTTTTTTTAATTTTTTTTTTGAAATTTTTTTTTTTTTAATTTTTTTTTTGAAATTTTATTTTTTCGAAAATTTTTTTGAAATTTTTTTTGAAAATTTTTTTTTTAAATTTTTTTTTTTCGAAAATTTTTTTGAAATTTTTTTTTAAATTTTTTTTTAAATTTTTTTTTTGAAATTTTTTTAAATTTTTTTTTCGAAATTTTTTTTCGAATTTTTTTAAATTTTTTTTTTAATTTTTTTTTTAATTTTTTTAAAAATTTTTTTTTGAAATTTTTTTTTTGAAATTTTTTTTTAAATTTTTTTTTTAATTTTTTTTTTGAAATTTTTTTAAATTTTTTTTTTTTATTTTTTTTTCGAAATTTTTTTTCGAATTTTTTTTAATTTTTTTTTTTAAATTTTTTTAAAAATTTTTTTTTGAAATTTTTTTAAAATTTTTTTTTTGAAATTTTTTTAAATTTTTTTTTTTTTAAATTTTTTTTCGAAATTTTTTTTCGAATTTTTTTTAATTTTTTTTTTAATTTTTTTTTTTTAATTTTTTTAAAAATTTTTTTTTTGAAATTTTTTTTTTGAAAATTTTTTTTTTCGAAAATTTTTTTTTTGAAATTTTTTTTTGAAAAAATTTTTTTTTGAAATTTTTTTTTTGAAATTTTTTTTTTTGAAATTTTTTTTTTCGAAAATTTTTTTGAAATTTTTTTTAAATTTTTTTTTTGAAATTTTTTTTTTTTTGAAATTTTTTTTTTGAAAATTTTTTTTTTTGAATTTTTTTTTTTCGAAAATTTTTTTGAAATTTTTTTTTAAATTTTTTTTTGAAATTTTTTTTTTGAAAATTTTTTTTTTTTTAATTTTTTTTTTTCGAAAATTTTTTTGAAATTTTTTTTTAAATTTTTTTTTTAAATTTTTTTTTTGAAATTTTTTTTTGAAAATTTTTTTTTCAATTTTTTTTAAAATTTTTTTTTTTAATTTTTTTTTTGAATTTTTTTTAAAATTTTTTTTCTGAAAATATTTTAAAATTTTCTTTAAAATTTTTTTTTTAAATTTTTTGTTCTTTAAAATTTTTTTTTTTAATTTTTTTTTTAAATTTTTTGTTCTTTAAATTTTTTTTTTTAAATTTTTTGTTTTTGAAAATTTTTTTTTCGAATTTTTATTTTCATTTTTTTTTTTAATTTTTTTTCATTTTTTTTTTAATTTTTTTTTTGAAATTTTTTTGAAATTTTTTTTTTGAAAAATTTTTTTTTTGAAATTTTTTTTTTTTGAAATTTTTTTTTTGAAAATTTTTTTTTTTTGAATTTTTTTTTTTCGAAAATTTTTTTTTAAATTTTTTTTAAATTTTTTTTTTGAAATTTTTTTTTCAATTTTTTTTTGAATTTTTTTTTTAAATTTTTTTTTTGAATTTTTTTTAAAATTTTTTTTCTGAAAATTTTTTAAAATTTTCTTTAAAATTTTTTTTTTTTATTTTTTGTTCTTGAAAATTTTTTTTTCGAATTTTTATTTTCATTTTTTTTTAAATTTTTTTTTCATTTTTTCTTAAATTTTTTTTTTGAAATTTTTTTGAAATTTTTTTTTTGAAAAATTTTTTTTCTGAAATTTTTTTTTTGAAAATTTTTTTTTTGAAATGTTTTTTTTGAAAATTTTTTTTTTGAAATTTTTTTTTTTCGAAAATTTATTTGAAATTTTTTTTTAAATTTTTTGTTCTTGAAAATTTTTTTTTTCGAATTTTTATTTTCAATTTTTTTTTAAATTTTTTTTTTGGAATTTTTTTTTAATTTTGTTTTTGAAATTTTTTTTTTTTTTTAATTTTTTTTTTGAAATTTTTTTTTTAATTTATTTTTTTAATTTTTTTTTGAAAATTTTTTTTTTTTAATTTTTTTAAAAATTTTTTTTTTGAAATTTTTTTAAAATTTTTTTTTTCAAATTTTTTGTTCTTGAAAATTTTTTTTTCGAATTTTTATTTTCAATTTTTTTTTAAATATTTTTTAAATTTTTTTTTTTTTTTGAAATTTTTTTTTTCGAAAATTTTTTTGAAATTTTTTTTAAAATTTTTTTTTTTTAATTTTTTTTTTTGAAATTTTTTTTTTTGAAATTTTTTTTTTGAAATTTTATTTTTTCGAAAATTTTTTTGAAATTTTTTTTGAAATTTTTTTTTGAAAATTTTTTTAAATTTTTTATTTTCAAATTTTTTGTTCTTGAAAATTTTTTTTTCGAATTTTTATTTTCAATTTTTTTTTAAATTTTTTTTTGAATTTTTTTTTTCGAAATTTTTTTTTGAAAAATTTTTTTTTTAAATTTTTTTAAAAATTTTTTTTTTAAATTTTTTTTTTGAAATTTTTTTAAAATTTTTTCTGAATTTTTTTTGAAACTGTTTTGGAAATTTTTTTTTTTTGAAAATATTTTTTAAAATTTTTTTTTTTTTTGAAATTTTTCTTTTTCGAAAATTTTTTTGAAATTTTTTTTTTTGAAAATTCTTTTTTCGAATTTTTTTTAAAATTTTTTTAAAATTTTTTTTTTGAAATTTTTTTAAAATTTTTTTTTTGAATTTTTTTTTTTTTGAAATTTTTTTTTTGAAAATTTTTTTTTCGAATTTTTTTTAAAATTTTTTTTTAAATTTTTTTTTTGAAATTTTTTTAAAATTTTTTTTTTGAATTTTTTTTTTTCGAAAATTTTTTTTAAATTTTTTTTTTAATTTTTTTTTTAAATTTTTTTTTTGAAATTTTTTTTTGAAAATTGTTTTAAAATATTTTTTAAAAATTTTTTGTTCTTGAAAAATTTTTTTTCGAATTTTTATTTTCAATTTTTTTTTTAATTTTTTTTTTAATTTTTTTTTTTTAATTTTTTTTAATTTTTTTTTTGAAAATTTTTTTTCGAATTTTTTTTAATTTTTTTTAAAATTTTTTTATAAAAATTTTTTTAAAAATTTTTTTTTTGAAATTTTTTTTTTGAAAATTTCTTTTTTCGAAAATTTTTTTTTTGAAATTTTTTTGAAATTTTTTTTTTGAAATTTTTTTTTTTTGAAATTTTTTTTTTCGAAAATTTTTTTGAAATTTTTTTTAAATTTTTTTTTTGAAAATTTTTTTTTTTGAAATTTTTTTTTTGAAAATTTTTTTTTTTTGAATTTTTTTTTTCGAAAATTTTTTTGAAATTTTTTTTTAAATTTTTTTTTGAAATTTTTTTTTTGAAAATTTTTTTTTTTTGAATTTTTTTTTTCGAAAATTTTTTTGAAATTTTTTTTTAAATTTTTTTTTTTAATTTTTTTTTTTTAATTTTTTTTTGAAAATTGTTTTAAAATTTTTTTTAAAAATTTTTTGTTCTTGATTTTTTTTTTGAAAATTTTTTTTTCAATTTTTTTTAAATTTTTTTTTTGAAATTTTTTTTTCGAATTTTTATTTTCAATTTTTTTTTAAATTTTTTTTTGAAATTTTTTAAAATTTTTTTTTTTGAAAATTTTTTTTTTCGAAAATTTTTTTGAAATTTTTTTTTTGAAAATTTTTTTTTGAAAATTTTTTTTTCAATTTTTTTTAAATTTTTTTTTTGAAATTTTTTTTTCAATTTTTTTTAAAATTTTTTTTTTAAATTTTTTTTTTGAATTTTTTTTAAAATTTTTTTTCTGAAAATTTTTTAAAATTTTCTTTAAATTTTTTTTTTTTAATTTTTTGTTCTTTAAAATTTTTTTTTAAAATTTTTTGTTTTTCAAAATTTTTTTTTCGAATTTTTATTTTAATTTTTTTTTTTAATTTTTTTTCATTTTTTTTTAAATTTTTTTTTTGAAATTTTTTTTTTGAAAAATTTTTTTTTTGAAATTTTTTTTTTGAAAATTTTTTTTTTTTGAATTTTCTTTTTTCGAAAATTTTTTTGAAATTTTTTTTAAATTTTTTTTTTGAAATTTTTTTTTCAATTTTTTTTTAAATTTTTTTTTAAAATTTTTTTTTTAATTTTTTTTAAAATTTTTTTTCTGAAAATTTTTTAAAATTTTCTTTAAAATTTTTTTTTTAATATTTTGTTCTTGAAAATTTTTTTTTCGAATTTTTATTTTCATTTTTTTTAAATTTTTTTTTCATTTTTTTTTTATTTTTTTTTTTGAAATTTTTTTGAAATTTTTTTTTTGAAAAATTTTTTTTTTGAAATTTTTTTTTTGAAAATTTTTTTTTTGAAATTTTTTTTTTGAAAATTTTTTTTTTGAAATTTTTTTTTTTCGAAAATTTTTTTGAAATTTTTTTTAAAATTTTTTGTTCTTGAAAATTTTTTTTTCGAATTTTTATTTTCAATATTTTTTTTAATTTTTTTTTTGGAATTTTTTTTAAATTTTGTTTTTGAAAATTTTTTTTTTTTCAAATTTTTTTTTTGAAATTTTTTTTTTTAAATTTTTTTTTTGAAATTTTATTTTTTCGAAAATTTTTTTGATATTTTTTTTGAAAATTTTTTTTTTTAATTTTTTTTTTTCGAAAATTTTTTTGAATTTTTTTTTTAAATTTTTTTTTAAATTTTTTTTTTGAAATTTTTTTAAATTTTTTTTTCGAAATTTTTTTTCGAATTTTTTTAAATTTTTTTTTTAATTTTTTTTTTTTAATTTTTTTAAAAATTTTTTTTTGAAATATTTTTTTTGAAATTTTTTTTTTATTTTTTTTTTAATTTTTTTTTTTGAAATTTTTTTAAATTTTTTTTTTTTTTTATTTTTTTTTCGAAATTTTTTTTCGAATTTTTTTTAATTTTTTTTTTTAATTTTTTTAAAAATTTTTTTTTGAAATTTTTTTTAAATTTTTTTTTTGAAATTTTTTTAAATTTTTTTTTTTTTAAATTTTTTTTTCGAAATTTTTTTTTTTAAATTTTTTTAAAAATTTTTTTTTTGAAATTTTTTTTTTGAAAATTTTTTTTTTCGAAAATTTTTTTTTTGAAATTTTTTTTTTGAAAAAATTTTTTTTTGAAATTTTTTTTTTGAAATTTTTTTTTTGAAATTTTTTTTTTCGAAAATTTTTTTGAAATTTTTTTTAAATTTTTTTTTTGAAATTTTTTTTTTTTTGAAATTTTTTTTTTGAAAATTTTTTTTTTTGAATTTTTTTTTTTCGAAAATTTTTTTGAAATTTTTTTTTAAATTTTTTTTTGAAATTTTTTTTTTGAAAATTTTTTTTTTTTTAATTTTTTTTTTTCGAAAAATTTTTTGAAATTTTTTTTTAAATTTTTTTTTTAATTTTTTTTTTGAAATTTTTTTTTGAAAATTTTTTTTTCAATTTTTTTTAAATTTTTTTTTTGAAATTTTTTTTTCAATTTTTTTTAAAATTTTTTTTTTTAATTTTTTTTTTGAATTTTTTTTAAAATTTTTTTTCTGAAAATTTTTTAAAATTTTCTTTAAAATTTTTTTTTTTAATTTTTTGTTCTTTAAAATTTTTTTTTTAAATTTTTTGTTCTTGAAAATTTTTTTTTCGAATTTTTATTTTCATTTTTTTTTAAAATTTTTTTTCATTTTTTTTTAAATTTTTTTTTTGAAATTTTTTTGAAATTTTTTTTTTGAAAATTTTTTTTTTGAAATTTTTTTTTTTTGAAATTTTTTTTTTGAAAATTTTTTTTTTTTGAATTTTTTTTTTCGAAAATTTTTTTTAAATTTTTTTTAAATTTTTTTTTTGAAATTTTTTTTTCAATTTTTTTTTAATTTTTTTTTTAAATTTTTTTTTTGAATTTTTTTAAAAATTTTTTTTCTGAAAATTTTTTAAAATTTTCTTTAAAATTTTTTTTTTTAATTTTTTGTTCTTGAAAATTTTTTTTTCGAATTTTTATTTTCATTTTTTTTTAAATTTTTTTTTTCATTTTTTTTTTTAATTTTTTTTTTGAAATTTTTTTGAAATTTTTTTTTTGAAAAATTTTTTTTCTGAAATTTTTTTTTTGAAAATTTTTTTTTTGAAATGTTTTTTTTGAAAATTTTTTTTTTGAAATTTTTTTTTTTCGAAAATTTTTTTGAAATTTTTTTTTAAATTTTTTGTTCTTGAAAATTTTTTTTTCGAATTTTCATTTTCAATTTTTTTTTAAATTTTTTTTTTGGAATTTTTTTTAAATTTTGTTTTTGAAAAAATTTTTTTTTTTTAATTTTTTTTTTGAAATTTTTTTTTTTTAATTTTTTTTTTGAAATTTTATTTTTTCGAAAATTTTTTTGAAATTTTTTTTGAAATTTTTTTTTGAAAATTTTTTTAAAATTTTTTTTTTTCAAATTTTTTGTTCTTGAAAATTTTTTTTTCGAATTTTTATTTTAAATTTTTTTTTAAATTTTTTTTAAAATTTTTTTTTGAAATTTTTTTTTTCGAAATTTTTTTTCGAATTTTTTTAAAATTTTTTTTTAAATTTTTTTTTGAAAATTTTTTTTTTTAAATTTTTTTAAAAATTTTTTTTTTGAAATTTTTTTAAAATTTTTTTTTTTCAAATTTTTTGTTCTTGAAAATTTTTTTTTCGAATTTTTATTTTCAATTTTTTTTTAAATATTTTTAAAAATTTTTTTTTTTTTTTGAAATTTTTTTTTTCGAAAATTTTTTTGAAATTTTTTTTAAAATTTTTTTTTTAAATTTTTTTTTTTGAAATTTTTTTTTTTGAAATTTTTTTTTTGAAATTTTATTTTTTCGAAAATTTTTTTGAAATTTTTTTTGAAATTTTTTTTTGAAAATTTTTTTAAATTTTTTATTTTCAAATTTTTTGTTCTTGAAAATTTTTTTTTCGAATTTTTATTTTCAATTTTTTTTTAAATTTTTTTTTGAATTTTTTTTTTCGAAATTTTTTTTTGAAAAATTTTTTTTTAAAATTTTTTTAAAAATTTTTTTTTTTAATTTTTTTTTTGAAATTTTTTTAAAATTTTTTCTGAATTTTTTTTGAAACTGTTTTTTAAAATTTTTTTTTTTTTTGAAATTTTTCTTTTTCGAAAATTTTTTTGAAATTTTTTTTTTGAAAATTCTTTTTTCGAATTTTTTTTTAAATTTTTTTTTTAATTTTTTTTTTGAAATTTTTTTAAAATTTTTTTTTTGAAATTTTTTTTTTTTGAAATTTTTTTTTTGAAAATTTTTTTTTTTGAATTTTTTTTTTTCGAAAATTTTTTTGAATTTTTTTTTTTAATTTTTTTTTTCGAAAATTTTTTTGAAATTTTTTTTTTGAAATTTTTTTTTTTCGAATTTTTTTTTCAATTTTTTTTAAATTTTTTTTTTGAAATTTTTTTTTCAATTTTTTTTTAAATTTTTTTTTTAAATTTTTTTTTGAATTTTTTTTAAAATTTTTTTTCTGAAAATTTTTTAAAATTTTCTTTAAAATTTTTTTTTTTAATTTTTTGTTCTTGAAAATTTTTTTTTCGAATTTTTATTTTCATTTTTTTTTAAATTTTTTTTTCATTTTTTTTTTCATTTTTTTTTAAATTTTTTTGAAATTTTTTTTTTGAAAAATTTTTTTTTCGAAATTTTTTTTCGAATTTTTTAAATTTTTTTTTTAATTTTTTTTTAAAATTTTTTTAAAAATTTTTTTTTTGAAATTTTTTTTTTGAAATTTTTTTTTAAATTTTTTTTTAAATTTTTTTTTTGAAAATTTTTTTTTTTGAATTTTTTTTTTTCGAAAATTTTTTTGAAATTTTTTTTTAAATTTTTTTTTGAAATTTTTTTTTTGAAAATTTTTTTTTTTCGAATTTTTTTTTTCGAAAATTTTTTTTAAATTTTTTTTTAAATTTTTTTTTTAAATTTTTTTTTTGAAATTTTTTTTTGAAAATTGTTTTAAAATTTTTTTTAAAAATTTTTTGTTCTTGAAAAATTTTTTTTCGAATTTTTATTTTCAATTTTTTTTTTAATTTTTTTTTTAATTTTTTTTTTTAAATTTTTTTAATTTTTTTTTTTGAAAATTTTTTTTTTCGAAAATTTTTTTGAAATTTTTTTTTTGTAAATTTTTTTTTGAAAATTTTTTTTCAATTTTTTTTTAATTTTTTTTTTGAAATTTTTTTTTCAATTTTTTTTAAAATTTTTTTTTTAAATTTTTTTTTTGAATTTTTTTTAAATTTTTTTTTTATTTTTTTAAAAATTTTTTTTGAAAATTTTTTTTTTGAAATTTTTTTTTTGAAATTTTTTTGAAATTTTTTTTTTGAAAAATTTTTTTTTGAAATTTTTTTTTTTGAAATTTTTTTTTTGAAAATTTTTTTTTTTTGAATTTTTTTTTTCGAAAATTTTTTTGAAATTTTTTTTTTGAAATTTTTTTTTTGAAATTTTTTTTTCAATTTTTTTTTTAATTTTTTTTTTAAATTTTTTTTTTGAATTTTTTTTTAAATTTTTTTTCTGAAAATTTTTTAAAATTTTATTTAAAATTTTTTGTTCTTGAAAATTTTTTTTTCGAATTTTTATTTTCATTTTTTTTTAAATTTTTTTTTCATTTTTTTTTAAATTTTTTTTTTGAAATTTTTTTGAAATTTTTTTTTTGAAAAATTTTTTTTTTGAAATTTTTTTTTTGAAAATTTTTTTTTTTAAATTTTTTTTTTGAAAATTTTTTTTTTGAAATTTTTTTTTTTCGAAAATTTTTTTGAAATTTTTTTTTAAATTTTTTGTTCTTGAAATTTTTATTTTCAATTTTTTTTAAAATTTATTTTTTGGAATTTTTTTTAAATTTTGTTTTTGAAAATTTTTTTTTTTTAAATTTTTTTTTTGAAATTTTTTTTTTTTTAATTTTTTTTTTGAAATTTTATTTTTTCGAAAATTTTTTTGAAATTTTTTTTGAAATTTTTTTTTGAAAATTTTTTTAAAATTTTTTTTTTCAAATTTTTTGTTCTTGAAAATTTTTTTTTCGAATTTTTATTTTCATTTTTTTTTAAATTTTTTTTTAAATTTTTTTTTGAAATTTTTTTTTTCGAAATTTTTTTTCGAATTTTTTTTAAATTTTTTTTTTTAATTTTTTTTTGAAAAATTTTTTTTTAAAATTTTTTTAAAAATTTTTTTTTTGAAATTTTTTTAAAATTTTTTTTTTCAAATTTTTTGTTCTTGAAAATTTTTTTTTCGAATTTTTATTTTCAATTTTTTTTTAAATTTTTTTTAAAATTTTTTTTTGACATTTTTTTTTTTCGAAATTTTTTTTCGAATTTTTTTTAATTTTTTTTTTTAATTTTTTTTTGAAAAATTTTTTTTCAAAATTTTTTTAAAAATTTTTTTTTGAAATTTTTTAAAAATTTTTTCTGAATTTTTTTTGAAACTTTTTGAAATTTTTTTTTTTTTTTGAAATTTTTCTTTTTCGAAAATTTTTTTGAAATTTTTTTTTTTGAAAATTCTTTTTTCGAATTTTTTTTTAAATTTTTTTTTAAATTTTTTTTTAAATTTTTTTTTTGAAATTTTTTAAAAATTTTTTTTTTGAAATTTTTTTTTTTTGAAATTTTTTTTTTGAAAATTTTTTTTTTTTTGAAATTTTTTTTTTCGAAAATTTTTTTGAATTTTTTTTTTAATTTTTTTTTTCGAAAATTTTTTTGAAATTTTTTTTTTTGAAAATTCTTTTTTCGAATTTTTTTTAAATTTTTTTTTTAAATTTTTTTTTTGAAATTTTTTTTTTGAAATTTTTTTTTTTTGAAATTTTTTTTTTGAAAATTTTTTTTTTTTGAAATTTTTTTTTTTCGAAAATTTTTTTGAATTTTTTTTTTAAATTTTTTTTTTCGAAAATTTTTTTGAAATTTTTTTTTTGAAAATTTTTTTTTTCGAATTTTTTTTCAATTTTTTTTTAATTTTTTTTTTGAAATTTTTTTTTCAATTTTTTTTTAAATTTTTTCTGAAAATTTTTTAAAAATTTCTTTAAAATTTTTTTTTTTAATTTTTTGTTCTTGAAAATTTTTTTTTCGAATTTTTATTTTCATTTTTTTTTAAATTTTTTTTTCATTTTTTTTTTCATTTTTTTTTTTTTTATTTTTTTGAAATTTTTTTTTTGAAAAATTTTTTTTTTGAAATTTTTTTTTTGAAAATTTTTTTTTTGAAATTTTTTTTTTGAAAATTTTTTTTTTTTAATTTTTTTTCTTCGAAAATTTTTTTGAAATTTTTTTTTAAATTTTTTTTTTGAAATTTTTTTAATTTTTTTTTTTTTAATTTTTTTTTCGAAATTTTTTTTCGAATTTTTTTTAATTTCTTTTTTAATTTTTTTTTTAAATTTTTTTAAAAATTTTTTTTTTTAAATTTTTTTTTTGAAATTTTTTTAAAAATTTTTTTTTGAAATTTTTTTTTAAATTTTTTTTTTGAAATTTTTTTAAATTTTTTTTTTTAATTTTTTTTTCGAAATTTTTTTTTGAATTTTTTTTAATTTTTTTTTTAATTTTTTTTTAAAAATTTTTTTAAAAATTTTTTTTTTGAAATTTTTTTTTTGAAAATTTTTTTTTTCGAAATTTTTTTTTTTGAAATTTTTTTGAAATTTTTTTTTTGAAAAATTTTTTTTTTGAAATTTTTTTTTTGAAATTTTTTTTTTGGAAAATTTTTTTGAAATTTTTTTTAAATTTTTTTTTTTGAAATTTTTTTTTTTTTGAAATTTTTTTTTTGAAAATTTTTTTTTTTGAATTTTTTTTTTTCGAAAATTTTTTTGAAATTTTTTTTTAAATTTTTTTTTTGAAATTTTTTTTTTTTTGAAATTTTTTTTTTGAAAATTTTTTTTTTTTGAATTTTTTTTTTTAAATTTTTTTTTTAAATTTTTTTTTTGAAATTTTTTTTTGAAAATTGTTTTAAAATTTTTTTAAAAAATTTTTTGTTCTTGAAAAATTTTTTTTCGAATTTTTATTTTCAATTTTTTTTTAAATTTTTTTTTAAATTTATTTTTTGAAATTTTTTTAAATATTTTTTTTTGAAAATTTTTTTTTTCGAAAATTTTTTTGAAATTTTTTTTTTGAAATTTTTTTTTTGAAAATATTTTTTTGAAAATTTTTTTTTCAATTTTTTTTAAATTTTTTTTTTGAAATTTTTTTTTCAATTTTTTTTAAATTTTTTTTTTAATTTTTTTTTTGAATTTTTTTTAAAATTTTTTTTCTGAAAATTTTTTAAAATTTTCTTTAAATTTTTTTTTTAAAATTTTTTGTTCTTTAAAATTTTTTTTTAAAATTTTTTGTTCTTGAAAATTTTTTTTTCGAATTTTTATTTTCATTTTTTTTAAAAATTTTTTTTCATTTTTTTTTAAATTTTTT
>OX101822.2:29836627-29839127 GCA_944452925.2 Chrysolina oricalcia | reverse complement strand
AAATTTTTTTAAATTTTTTTCTGAATTTTTTTTGAAACTGTTTTTGAAATTTTTTTTTTTTTGAAAAATTTTTTTTTTTAATTTTTTTTTTCGAAAATTTTTTTGAAATTTTTTTTTTTTTTATTTTTTTTTTGAAATTTTTTTTTTCGAAAATTTTTTTAAATTTTTTTTTTGAAATTTTTTTTTTCGAAAATTTTTTTGAAATTTTTTTTTTTAAATTTTTTTTTTAATTTTTTTCTTCGAAAATTTTTTTGAAATTTTTTTTTTTTTAATTTTTTTTTTGAAATTTTTTTTTTTCGAAAATTTTTTTTAAATTTTTTTTTTTAATTTTTTGTTCTTGAAAATTTTTTTTTCGAATTTTTATTTTCATTTTTTTTAAATTTTTTTTTTCATTTTTTTTGAAATTTTTTTTTTGAAATTTTTTTGAAATTTTTTTTTTGAAAAATTTTTTTTTTGAAATTTTTTTTTTGAAAATTTTTTTTTTGAAATTTTTTTTTTGAAAATTTTTTTTTTGAAATTTTTTTTTTTCGAAAATTTTTTTGAAATTTTTTTTAAAATTTTTTGTTCTTGAAAATTTTTTTTTCGAATTTTTATTTTCAATTTTTTTTTTAATTTTTTTTTTGGAATTTTTTTTAAATTTTGTTTTTGAAAATTTTTTTTTTTTCAAATTTTTTTTTTCAAATTTTTTTTTTTTTAATTTTTTTTTTGAAATTTTATTTTTTCGAAAATTTTTTTGAAATTTTTTTTGAAAATTTTTTTTTTAAATTTTTTTTTTTCGAAAATTTTTTTGAAATTTTTTTTTAAATTTTTTTTTAAATTTTTTTTTTGAAATTTTTTTAAATTTTTTTTTCGAAATTTTTTTTCGAATTTTTTTAAATTTTTTTTTTAATTTTTTTTTTTTAATTTTTTTAAAAATTTTTTTTTGAAATTTTTTTTTTGAAATTTTTTTTTAAATTTTTTTTTAAATTTTTTTTTTGAAATTTTTTTAAATTTTTTTTTTTTTAATTTTTTTTCGAAATTTTTTTTCGAATTTTTTTTAATTTTTTTTTTAAATTTTTTTAAAACTTTTTTTTTGAAATTTTTTTTAAATTTTTTTTTTGAAATTTTTTTAAATTTTTTTTTTTTTTAATTTTTTTTTCGAAATTTTTTTTCGAATTTTTTTAAATTTTTTTTTTAATTTTTTTTTTTAAATTTTTTTAAAAATTTTTTTTTTGAAATTTTTTTTTTGAAAATTTTTTTTTTCGAAAATTTTTTTTTGAAATTTTTTTTTTGAAAAAATTTTTTTTTGAAATTTTTTTTTTTAAATTTTTTTTTTGAAATTTTTTTTTTCGAAAATTTTTTTGAAATTTTTTTTAAATTTTTTTTTTGAAATTTTTTTTTTTTTGAAATTTTTTTTTTGAAAATTTTTTTTTTTGAATTTTTTTTTTTCGAAAATTTTTTTGAAATTTTTTTTTAAATTTTTTTTTGAAATTTTTTTTTTGAAAATTTTTTTTTTTTTAATTTTTTTTTTTCGAAAATTTTTTTGAAATTTTTTTTTAAATTTTTTTTTTTAATTTTTTTTTTGAAATTTTTTTTTGAAAATTTTTTTTTCAATTTTTTTTAAATTTTTTTTTTGAAATTTTTTTTTCAATTTTTTTTAAAATTTTTTTTTTAAATTTTTTTTTTGAATTTTTTTTAAAATTTTTTTTCTGAAAATTTTTTAAAATTTTCTTTAAAATTTTTTTTTTAAATTTTTTGTTCTTTAAAATTTTTTTTTTAAATTTTTTGTTCTTGAAAATTTTTTTTTCGAATTTTTATTTTCATTTTTTTTTAAATTTTTTTTTCATTTTTTTTTTAATTTTTTTTTTGAAATTTTTTTGAAATTTTTTTTTTGAAAATTTTTTTTTTTGAAATTTTTTTTTTTTTGAAATTTTTTTTTTGAAAATTTTTTTTTTTGAATTTTTTTTTTTCGAAAATTTTTTTTAAATTTTTTTTAAATTTTTTTTTTGAAATTTTTTTTTCAATTTTTTTTTTAATTTTTTTTTTAAATTTTTTTTTTGAATTTTTTTTAAAATTTTTTTTCTGAAAATTTTTTAAAATTTTCTTTAAAATTTTTTTTTTAAATTTTTTGTTCTTGAAAATTTTTTTTTCGAATTTTTATTTTAATTTTTTTTAAAATTTTTTTTTCATTTTTTTTAAAATTTTTTTTTGAAATTTTTTTGAAATTTTTTTTTTGAAAAATTTTTTTTCTGAAATTTTTTTTTTGAAAATTTTTTTTTTGAAATGTTTTTTTTGAAAATTTTTTTTTTGAAATTTTTTTTTTTCGAAAATTTTTTTGAAATTTTTTTTAAAATTTTTTGTTCTTGAAAATTTTTTTTTCGAATTTTCATTTTCAATTTTTTTTAAATTTTTTTTTTGGAATTTTTTTTAAATTTTGTTTTTGAAAATTTTTTTTTTTTTTAATTTTTTTTTTGAAATTTTTTTTTTTTAATTTTTTTTTTGAAATTTTATTTTTTCGAAA
>OX101822.2:29811627-29831627 GCA_944452925.2 Chrysolina oricalcia | reverse complement strand
TTTTTTCGAAAATTTTTTTGAAATTTTTTTTTTGAAATTTTTTTTTTGAAAATATTTTTTTGAAAATTTTTTTTCAATTTTTTTTAAATTTTTTTTTTGAAATTTTTTTTTCAATTTTTTTTTAATTTTTTTTTTAATTTTTTTTTTGAATTTTTTTTAAAATTTTTTTTCTGAAAATTTTTTAAAATTTTCTTTAAATTTTTTTTTTTTAATTTTTTGTTCTTTAAAATTTTTTTTTTAAATTTTTTGTTCTTGAAAATTTTTTTTTCGAATTTTTATTTTCATTTTTTTTAAATTTTTTTTTTCATTTTTTTTAAAATTTTTTTTTGAAATTTTTTTGAAATTTTTATTTTGAAAAATTTTTTTTTTGAAATTTTTTTTTTGAAAATTTTTTTTTTGAAATTTTTTTTTTGAAAATTTTTTTTTTTAAATTTTTATTTTTCGAAAATTTTTTTGAAATTTTTTTTTTAATTTTTTTTTTGAAATTTTTTTAAATTTTTTTTTTTTAATTTTTTTTTCGAAATTTTTTTTTGAATTTTTTTTTATTTTTTTTTTAATTTTTTTTTTTAATTTTTTTAAAAATTTTTTTTTTGAAATTTTTTTTTTGAAAATTTTTTTTTTGAAATTTTTTTTTTCGAAAATTTTTTTTAAATTTTTTTTTTGAAATTTTTTTTTTTGAAATTTTTTTTTTTGAAAATTTTTTTTTTGAATTTTTTTTTTCGAAAATTTCATTGAAATTTTTTTTTAATTTTTTTTTTGAAATTTTTTTTCGAATTTTTATTTTCAATTCTTTTTTAAATTTTTTTTTTAATTTTTTTTTTTAATTTTTTTAAATTTTTTTTTTTGAAAATTTTTTTTTTCGAAAATTTTTTTGAAATTTTTTTTTTGAAAATTTTTTTTCAATTTTTTTTTAAATTTTTTTTTTAAATTTTTTTTTTGAATTTTTTTTAAAATTTTTTTTCTGAAATTTTTTTAAAATTTTCTTATTTTTTTTTTAAATTTTTTGTTCTTGAAAATTTTTTTTTCATTTTTTTTTTCATTTTTTTTTAATTTTTTTTAAAATTTTTTTTTTGAAATTTTTTTGAAATTTTTTTTTTGAAAAATTTTTTTTTTGAAATTTTTTTTTTGAAAATTTTTTTTTTGAAATTTTTTTTTTGAAAATTTTTTTATAAATTTTTTTTTTTCGAAAATTTTTTTGAAATTTTTTTTAAAATTTTTTTTTAAATTTTTTTTTAAATTTTTTTTTTGAAATTTTTTTAAATTTTTTTTTTTAAATTTTTTTTTCGAAATTTTCTTTCGAATTTTTTTTAATTTTTTTTTTTTTTTTTTTAAATTTTTTTAAAAATTTTTTTTTTGAAATTTTTTTTTTGAAATTTTTTTTAAAATTTTTTTTTTAATTTTTTTTTTGAAATTTTTTTAAATTTTTTATTTTTTTTTCGAAATTTTTTTTCGAATTTTTTTAAATTTTTTTTTTAATTTTTTTTTTAAATTTTTTAAAAAATTTTTTTTTTGAAATTTTTTTTAAAATTTTTTTTTTGAAATTTTTTTAAATTTTTTTTTTTTTAATTTTTTTTTTAAATTTTTTTTTCGAAATTTTTTTTTTGAAAATTTTTTTTTTGAAATTTTTTTTTTCGAAAATTTTTTTTTTGAAATTTTTTTGAAATTTTGTTTTTGAAAATTTTTTTCCGAAAATTTTTTTGAAATTTTTTTTTAAATTTTTTTTTTGAAATTTTTTTTTTTGAAAATTTTTTTTTTTTGAATTTTTTTTTTCGAAAATTTTTTTAAATTTTTTTTTTTTATTTTTTTTTTTAATTTTTTTTTCGAAATTTTTTTTAAATTTTTTTTTTTTATTTTTTTTTCGAAATATTTTTTCGAACTTTTTTTTTCAATTTTTTTTAAATTTTTTTTTTGAAATTTTTTTAAAATTTTTTTCTTTCGAAAATTTTTTTGTAATTTTTTTTGAAATTTTTTTTTGAAAATTTTTTTTAAATTTTTTGTTCTTGAAAATTTTTTTTTCAAATTTTTATTTTCAATTTTTTTTTAAATTTTTTTTAAAATTTTTTTTTGAAAATTTTTTTTTAAAAATTTTTTAAAAATTTTTTTTTTAATTTTTTTTTTTGAAATTTTTTTAAATTTTTTTCTGAATTTTTTTTGAAACTGTTTTTGAAATTTTTTTTTTTTTTGAAAAATTTTTTTTTTTAATTTTTTTTTTCGAAAATTTTTTTGAAATTTTTTTTTTTTTAATTTTTTTTTTGAAATTTTTTTTTTCGAAAATTTTTTTGAATTTTTTTTTTAAATTTTTTTTTTGAAATTTTTTTTTTCGAAAATTTTTTTGAAATTTTTTTTTTTTAATTTTTTTTTTTAATTTTTTTTTTCGAAAATTTTTTTGAAATTTTTTTTTTTTAATTTTTTTTTTGAAATTTTTTTTTTCGAAAATTTTTTTGAATTTTTTTTTTAAATTTTTTTTTTAATTTTTTGTTCTTGAAAATTTTTTTTCGAATTTTTATTTTCATTTTTTTTAAATTTTTTTTTTCATTTTTTTTTTAATTTTTTTTTTGAAATTTTTTTGAAATTTTTTTTTTGAAAAATTTTTTTTTTGAAATTGTTTTTTTGAAAATTTTTTTTTTGAAATTTTTTTTTTGAAAATTTTTTTTTTGAAATTTTTTTTTTTCGAAAATTTTTTTGAAATATTTTTTAAAATTTTTTGTTCTTGAAAATTTTTTTTTCGAATTTTTATTTTCAATTTTTTTTTTAATTTTTTTTTTGGAATTTTTTTTAAATTTTGTTTTTGAAAATTTTTTTTTTTTCAAATTTTTTTTTTCAAATTTTTTTTTTTAATTTTTTTTTTGAAATTTTATCTTTTCGAAAATTTTTTTGAAATTTTTTTTGAAAATTTTTTTTTTAAATTTTTTTTTTTCGAAAATTTTTTTGAAATTTTTTTTTAAATTTTTTTTTAAATTTTTTTTTTGAAATTTTTTTAAATTTTTTTTTCGAAATTTTTTTTCGAATTTTTTTAAATTTTTTTTTTAATTTTTTTTTTTTAATTTTTTTAAAAATTTTTTTTTGAAATTTTTTTTTTGAAATTTTTTTTTAAATTTTTTTTTAAATTTTTTTTTTGAAATTTTTTTTTTTTTTTTTTTTTCGAAATTTTTTTTCGAATTTTTTTAAATTTTTTTTTTAAATTTTTTTAAAAATTTTTTTTTGAAATTTTTTTTAAATTTTTTTTTTGAAATTTTTTTAAATTTTTTTTTTTTTAAATTTTTTTTTCGAAATTTTTTTTCGAATTTTTTTAAATTTTTTTTTAAATTTTTTTTTTAAATTTTTTTAAAAATTTTTTTTTTCGAAAATTTTTTTTTGAAATTTTTTTTTTGAAAAAATTTTTTTTTGAAATTTTTTTTTTGAAATTTTTTTTTTGAAATTTTTTTTTTCGAAAATTTTTTTGAAATTTTTTTTAAATTTTTTTTTTGAAATTTTTTTTTTTTTGAAATTTTTTTTTTGAAAATTTTTTTTTTTGAATTTTTTTTTTTCGAAAATTTTTTTGAAATTTTTTTTAAAATTTTTTTTTGAAATTTTTTTTTTGAAAATTTTTTTTTTTTAATTTTTTTTTTTCGAAAATTTTTTTGAAATTTTTTTTTAAATTTTTTTTTTTAATTTTTTTTTTTCAATTTTTTTTAAAATTTTTTTTTTAAATTTTTTTTTTGAATTTTTTTTAAAATTTTTTTTCTGAAAATTTTTTAAAATTTTCTTTAAAATTTTTTTTAAAAATTTTTTGTTCTTTAAAATTTTTTTTTTAAATTTTTTGTTCTTGAAAATTTTTTTTTCGAATTTTCATTTTCATTTTTTTTAAAATTTTTTTTTCATTTTTTTTTAAATTTTTTTTTTGAAATTTTTTTGAAATTTTTTTTTTGAAAATTTTTTTTTTTGAAATTTTTTTTTTTTGAAATTTTTTTTTTGAAAATTTTTTTTTTTTGAATTTTTTTTTTTCGAAAATTTTTTTTAAATTTTTTTTAAATTTTTTTTTGAAATTTTTTTTTCAATTTTTTTTTTAATTTTTTTTAAAATTTTTTTTTTGAATTTTTTTTAAAATTTTTTTTCTGAAAATTTTTTAAAATTTTCTTTAAAATTTTTTTTTAAAATTTTTTGTTCTTGAAAATTTTTTTTTCGAATTTTTATTTTAATTTTTTTTAAAATTTTTTTTTCATTTTTTTTTTAATTTTTTTTTTGAAATTTTTTTGAAATTTTTTTTTTGAAAAATTTTTTTTCTGAAATTTTTTTTTTGAAAATTTTTTTTTTGAAATGTTTTTTTTGAAAATTTTTTTTTTGAAATTTTTTTTTTTCGAAAATTTTTTTGAAATTTTTTTTTAAATTTTTTGTTCTTGAAAATTTTTTTTTCGAATTTTCATTTTCAATTTTTTTTTAAATTTTTTTTTTGGAATTTTTTTTAAATTTTGTTTTTGAAAATTTTTTTTTTTTTTAATTTTTTTTTTGAAATTTTTTTTTTTTAATTTTTTTTTTGAAATTTTATTTTTTCGAAAATTTTTTTGAAATTTTTTTTGAAATTTTTTTTTGAAGATTTTTTTTTCGATGTTTTATTTTCAATTTTTTTTTTAATTTTTTTTTAAATTTTTTTTTGAAATTTTTTTTTTCGAAATTTTTTTTCGAATTTTTTTTAAATTTTTTTTTAAATTTTTTTTTGAAAATTTTTTTTTTAAATTTTTTTAAAAATTTTTTTTTTGAAATTTTTTTAAAATTTTTTTTTTGAAATTTTTTTTTTTTGAAATTTTTTTTTTGAAAATTTTTTTTTTTTGAATTTTTTTTTTTCGAAAATTTTTTTGAATTTTTTTTTTAAATTTTTTTTTTCGAAAATTTTTTTGAAATTTTTTTTTTGAAATTTTTTTTTTTCGAATTTTTTTTTCAATTTTTTTTAAATTTTTTTTTTGAAATTTTTTTTTCAATTTTTTTTTTAATTTTTTTTTAAAATTTTTTTTTGAATTTTTTTTAAAATTTTTTTTCTGAAAATTTTTTAAAATTTTCTTTAAAATTTTTTTTTTTAATTTTTTGTTCTTGAAAATTTTTTTTTCGAATTTTTATTTTCATTTTTTTTTAAATTTTTTTTAAAATTTTTTTTTCATTTTTTTTTCATTTTTTTTTTCATTTTTTTGAAATTTTTTTTTTGAAAATTTTTTTTTTCGAAATTTTTTTTCGAATTTTTTTAAATTTTTTTTTTAATTTTTTTTTTTAAATTTTTTTAAAAATTTTTTTTTGAAATTTTTTTTTTGAAATTTTTTTTAAAATTTTTTTTTAAATTTTTTTTTTGAAAATTTTTTTTTTTTGAATTTTTTTTTTTCGAAAATTTTTTTGAAATTTTTTTTAAAATTTTTTTTTTAATTTTTTTTTTGAAATTTTTTTTTTCGAAAATTTTTTTTTTGAAATTTTTTTGAAATTTTTTTTTTGAAATTTTTTTTTTTGAAATTTTTTTTTTCGAAAATTTTTTTGAAATTTTTTTTAAATTTTTTTTTTGAAATTTTTTTTTTTTTGAAATTTTTTTTTTGAAAATTTTTTTTTTTGAATTTTTTTTTTCGAAAATTTTTTTGAAATTTTTTTTTAAATTTTTTTTTGAAATTTTTTTTTTGAAAATTTTTTTTTTTTGAATTTTTTTTTTCGAAAATTTTTTTGAAATTTTTTTTTAAATTTTTTTTAAAATTTTTTTTTTAAATTTTTTTTTGAAAATTGTTTTAAAATTTTTTTTAAAAATTTTTTGTTCTTGATTTTTTTTTTGAAAATTTTTTTTTCAATTTTTTTTAAATTTTTTTTTTGAAATTTTTTTTTCGAATTTTTATTTTCAATTTTTTTTTTAATTTTTTTTTTAATTTTTTTTTTGAAATTTTTTTAAATTTTTTTTTTTGAAAATTTTTTTTTTCGAAAATTTTTTTGAAATTTTTTTTTTGAAAATTTTTTTTTGAAAATTTTTTTTTCAATTTTTTTTAAATTTTTTTTTTGAAATTTTTTTTTCAATTTTTTTAAAAATTTTTTTTTTAAATTTTTTTTTTGAATTTTTTTTAAAATTTTTTTTCTGAAAATTTTTTAAAATTTTCTTTAAAATTTTTTTTTTAAATTTTTTGTTCTTTAAAATTTTTTTTTTAAATTTTTTGTTTTTCAAAATTTTTTTTTCGAATTTTTATTATAATTTTTTTTTTAAATTTTTTTTCATTTTTCTTTAAATTTTTTTTTTGAAATTTTTTTGAAATTTTTTTTTTGAAAAATTTTTTTTTTGAAATTTTTTTTTTTTGAAATTTTTTTTTTGAAAATTTTTTTTTTTTTGAATTTTTTTTTTCGAAAATTTTTTTGAAATTTTTTTGAAATTTTTTTTAAATTTTTTTTTTGAAATTTTTTTTTCAATTTTTTTTTAAATTTTTTTTTAAAATTTTTTTTTTGAATTTTTTTTAAAATTTTTTTTCTGAAATTTTTTTAAAATTTTCTTTAAATTTTTTTTTTGGAATTTTTTTTAAATTTTGTTTTTGAAAATTTTTTTTTTTTTAATTTTTTTTTTGAATTTTTTTTTTTTAATTTTTTTTTTGAAATTTTATTTTTTCGAAAATTTTTTTGAAATTTTTTTTGAAAATTTTTTTTTTTAATTTTTTTTTTTCGAAAATTTTTTTGAAATTTTTTTTTTAATTTTTTTTTAAATTTTTTTTTTGAAATTTTTTTAAATTTTTTTTTCGAAATTTTTTTTCGAATTTTTTTAAATTTTTTTTTTAATTTTTTTTTTTTAATTTTTTTAAAAATTTTTTTTTGAAATTTTTTTTTTGAAATTTTTTTTTAAAATTTTTTTTTTAATTTTTTTTTTGAAATTTTTTTAAATTTTTTTTTTTATTTTTTTTTCGAAATTTTTTTTCGAATTTTTTTTAATTTTTTTTTAAAAATTTTTTTAAACATTTTTTTTTGAAATTTTTTTTAAATTTTTTTTTTGAATTTTTTTTAAATTTTTTTTTTTTAAATTTTTTTTTCGAAATTTTTTTTCGAATTTTTTTAAATTTTTTTTTAAATTTTTTTTTTTAAATTTTTTTAAAAATTTTTTTTTTGAAATTTTTTTTTTGAAAATTTTTTTTTTCGAAAATTTTTTTTTTGAAATTTTTTTTTTGAAAAAATTTTTTTTTGAAATTTTTTTTTTGAAATTTTTTTTTTGAAATTTTTTTTTCGAAAATTTTTTTGAAATTTTTTTTAAATTTTTTTTTTGAAATTTTTTTTAAATTTTTTTTTTGAAATTTTTTTTTTTTGAAATTTTTTTGTTTGAAATTTTTTTTTTTTAAATTTTTTTTTTCAAAAATTTTTTTGAATTTTTTTTAAAATTTTTTTTTTTTAATTTTTTTTTTGAATTTTTTTTTTTTGAAATTTTTTTTTTGAAATTTTATTTTTTCGAAAAATTTTTTGAAATTTTTTTTTTTCAAATTTTTTGTTCTTGAAAATTTTTTTTTCGAATTTTTATTTTCAATTTTTTTTTAAATTTTTTTTTGAATTTTTTTTTTTCGAAATTTTTTTTTGAAAAATTTTTTTTTTAAATTTTTTTAAAAATTTTTTTTTGAAAATTTTTTAAAATTTTTTCTGAATTTTTTTTGAAACTGTTTTTGAAATTTTTTTTTTTTGAAAATATTTTTTAAAATTTTTTTTTTTTTTTTGAAATTTTTCTTTTTCGAAAAATTTTTTTAAAATTTTTTTTCAATTTTTTTTTTGAAATTTTTTTAAATTTTTTTTTTAAATTTTTTTAAAAATTTTTTTTTGAAATTTTTTTTTTTTTAAATTTTTTTTTTGAAATTTTATTTTTTCGAAAATTTTTTTGAAATTTTTTTTGAAAATTTTTTTTTTAAATTTTTTTTTTTCGAAAATTTTTTTGAAATTTTTTTTTAATTTTTTTTTTAAATTTTTTTTTTGAAATTTTTTTAAATTTTTTTTTCGAAATTTTTTTTCGAATTTTTTTAAATTTTTTTTGAATTTTTTTTGAAATTTTTTTTTAAATTTTTTTTTTAATTTTTTTTTTGAAATTTTTTTAAATTTTTTTTTTTTTTTTTTTTTTTTCGAAATTTTTTTTCGAATTTTTTTAAATTTTTTTTTTTAATTTTTTTAAAATTTTTTTTTTGAAATTTTTTTTAAATTTTTTTTTTGAAATTTTTTTAAATTTTTTTTTTTAAATTTTTTTAATTTTTTTTTTGAAATTTTTTTGAAATTTTTTTTTTTATTTTTTTTTGAAATTTTTTTAAATTTTTTTTTTTGAAAATTCTTTTTTTTTTGAAATTTTTTTTCAATTTTTTTTTAAATTTTTTTTTTGAAATTTTTTTGAAATTTTTTTTTTGAAATTTTTTTTTTTTGAAATTTTTTTTTTTGAAATTTTTTTTTTTTTAATTTTTTTTTTCGAAAATTTTTTTGAATTTTTTTTTAAATTTTTTTTTTTTAATTTTTTTTTTGAATTTTTTTTTTTTGAAATTTTTTTTTTGAAATTTTATTTTTTCGAAAAATTTTTTGAAATTTTTTTTGAAATTTTTTTTTTTCAAATTTTTTGTTCTTGAAAATTTTTTTTTCGAATTTTTATTTTCAATTTTTTTGAAATTTTTTTTTTTTAATTTTTTTTTTTAATTTTTTTTTTCGAAAATTTTTTTGAAATTTTTTTTTTTTAATTTTTTTTTTGAAATTTTTTTTTTTCGAAAATTTTTTTGAATTTTTTTTTTAAATTTTTTTTTAAATTTTTTGTTCTTGAAAATTTTTTTTCGAATTTTTATTTTCATTTTTTTTAAATTTTTTTTTTCATTTTTTTTTTAATTTTTTTTTTGAAATTTTTTTGAAATTTTTTTTTTGAAAAATTTTTTTTTTGAAATTGTTTTTTTGAAAATTTTTTTTTTGAAATTTTTTTTTTGAAAATTTTTTTTTTTAAATTTTTTTTTTTCGAAAATTTTTTTGAAATATTTTTTAAAATTTTTTGTTCTTGAAAATTTTTTTTTCGAATTTTTATTTTCAATTTTTTTTTTAATTTTTTTTTTGGAATTTTTTTTAAATTTTGTTTTTGAAAATTTTTTTTTTTTCAAATTTTTTTTTTCAAATTTTTTTTTTTTAATTTTTTTTTTGAAATTTTATCTTTTCGAAAATTTTTTTGAAATTTTTTTTGAAAATTTTTTTTTTAAATTTTTTTTTTTCGAAAATTTTTTTGAAATTTTTTTTTAAATTTTTTTTTAAATTTTTTTTTTGAAATTTTTTTAAATTTTTTTTTCGAAATTTTTTTTCGAATTTTTTTAAATTTTTTTTTTAATTTTTTTTTTTTAATTTTTTTAAAAATTTTTTTTTGAAATTTTTTTTTTGAAATTTTTTTTTAAATTTTTTTTTAAATTTTTTTTTAAAATTTTTTTTTTTTTTTTTTTTTTCGAAATTTTTTTTCGAATTTTTTTAAATTTTTTTTTTAAATTTTTTTAAAAATTTTTTTTTGAAATTTTTTTTAAATTTTTTTTTTGAAATTTTTTTAAATTTTTTTTTTTTTAAATTTTTTTTTCGAAATTTTTTTTCGAATTTTTTTAAATTTTTTTTTTAATTTTTTTTTTAAATTTTTTTAAAAATTTTTTTTTTGAAATTTTTTTTTTGAAAATTTTTTTTTTCGAAAATTTTTTTTTGAAATTTTTTTTTTGAAAAAATTTTTTTTTGAAATTTTTTTTTTGAAATTTTTTTTTTGAAATTTTTTTTTTCGAAAATTTTTTTGAAATTTTTTTTAAATTTTTTTTTTGAAATTTTTTTTTTTTTGAAATTTTTTTTTTGAAAATTTTTTTTTTTGAATTTTTTTTTTTCGAAAATTTTTTTGAAATTTTTTTTAAAATTTTTTTTTGAAATTTTTTTTTTGAAAATTTTTTTTTTTTTATTTTTTTTTTTCGAAAATTTTTTTGAAATTTTTTTTTAAATTTTTTTTTTTAATTTTTTTTTTGAAATTTTTTTTTGAAAATTTTTTTTTCAATTTTTTTTAAATTTTTTTTTTGAAATTTTTTTTTCAATTTTTTTTAAAATTTTTTTTTTAAATTTTTTTTTTGAATTTTTTTTAAAATTTTTTTTCTGAAAATTTTTTAAAATTTTCTTTAAAATTTTTTTTAAAAATTTTTTGTTCTTTAAAATTTTTTTTTTAAATTTTTTGTTCTTGAAAATTTTTTTTTCGAATTTTTATTTTCATTTTTTTAAAAATTTTTTTTTCATTTTTTTTTAAATTTTTTTTTTGAAATTTTTTTGAAATTTTTTTTTTGAAAATTTTTTTTTTTGAAATTTTTTTTTTTTGAAATTTTTTTTTTGAAAATTTTTTTTTTTTGAATTTTTTTTTTTCGAAAATTTTTTTTAAATTTTTTTTAAATTTTTTTTTGAAATTTTTTTTTCAATTTTTTTTTTAATTTTTTTTAAAATTTTTTTTTTGAATTTTTTTTAAAATTTTTTTTCTGAAAATTTTTTAAAATTTTCTTTAAAATTTTTTTTTTAAATTTTTTGTTCTTGAAAATTTTTTTTTCGAATTTTTATTTTAATTTTTTTTAAAATTTTTTTTTCATTTTTTTTTTAATTTTTTTTTTGAAATTTTTTTGAAATTTTTTTTTTGAAAAATTTTTTTTCTGAAATTTTTTTTTTGAAAATTTTTTTTTTGAAATGTTTTTTTTGAAAATTTTTTTTTTGAAATTTTTTTTTTTCGAAAATTTTTTTGAAATTTTTTTTTAAATTTTTTGTTCTTGAAAATTTTTTTTTCGAATTTTCATTTTCAATTTTTTTTTAAATTTTTTTTTTGGAATTTTTTTTAAATTTTGTTTTTGAAAATTTTTTTTTTTTTTAATTTTTTTTTTGAAATTTTTTTTTTTTAATTTTTTTTTTGAAATTTTATTTTTTCGAAAATTTTTTTGAAATTTTTTTTGAAATTTTTTTTTGAAGATTTTTTTCAAATTTTTTGTTCTTGAAAATTTTTTTTTCGATGTTTTATTTTCAATTTTTTTTTTAATTTTTTTTTAAATTTTTTTTTGAAATTTTTTTTTTCGAAATTTTTTTTCGAATTTTTTTTAAATTTTTTTTTAAATTTTTTTTTGAAAATTTTTTTTTTAAATTTTTTTAAAAATTTTTTTTTTGAAATTTTTTTAAAATTTTTTTTTTGAAATTTTTTTTTTTTGAAATTTTTTTTTTGAAAATTTTTTTTTTTTGAATTTTTTTTTTTCGAAAATTTTTTTGAATTTTTTTTTTAAATTTTTTTTTTCGAAAATTTTTTTGAAATTTTTTTTTTGAAATTTTTTTTTTTCGAATTTTTTTTTCAATTTTTTTTAAATTTTTTTTTTGAAATTTTTTTTTCAATTTTTTTTTTAATTTTTTTTTAAAATTTTTTTTTGAATTTTTTTTAAAATTTTTTTTCTGAAAATTTTTTAAAATTTTCTTTAAAATTTTTTTTTTTAATTTTTTGTTCTTGAAAATTTTTTTTTCGAATTTTTATTTTCATTTTTTTTAAAATTTTTTTTAAAATTTTTTTTTCATTTTTTTTTTCATTTTTTTTTTCATTTTTTTGAAATTTTTTTTTTGAAAATTTTTTTTTTCGAAATTTTTTTTCGAATTTTTTTAAATTTTTTTTTTAATTTTTTTTTTTAAATTTTTTTAAAAATTTTTTTTTGAAATTTTTTTTTTGAAATTTTTTTTTAAATTTTTTTTTAAATTTTTTTTTTGAAAATTTTTTTTTTTGAATTTTTTTTTTTCGAAAATTTTTTTGAAATTTTTTTTAAAATTTTTTTTTAAATTTTTTTTTTGAAATTTTTTTTTTCGAAAATTTTTTTTTTGAAATTTTTTTGAAATTTTTTTTTTGAAATTTTTTTTTTTGAAATTTTTTTTTTCGAAAATTTTTTTGAAATTTTTTTTAAATTTTTTTTTTGAAATTTTTTTTTTTTTGAAATTTTTTTTTTGAAAATTTTTTTTTTTGAATTTTTTTTTTCGAAAATTTTTTTGAAATTTTTTTTTAAATTTTTTTTTGAAATTTTTTTTTTGAAAATTTTTTTTTTTTGAATTTTTTTTTTCGAAAATTTTTTTGAAATTTTTTTTTAAATTTTTTTTAAAATTTTTTTTTTAAATTTTTTTTTGAAAATTGTTTTAAAATTTTTTTTAAAAATTTTTTGTTCTTGATTTTTTTTTTGAAAATTTTTTTTTCAATTTTTTTTAAATTTTTTTTTTGAAATTTTTTTTTCGAATTTTTATTTTCAATTTTTTTTTTAATTTTTTTTTTAATTTTTTTTTTGAAATTTTTTTAAATTTTTTTTTTTGAAAATTTTTTTTTTCGAAAATTTTTTTGAAATTTTTTTTTTGAAAATTTTTTTTTGAAAATTTTTTTTTCAATTTTTTTTAAATTTTTTTTTTGAAATTTTTTTTTCAATTTTTTTAAAAATTTTTTTTTTAAATTTTTTTTTTGAATTTTTTTTAAAATTTTTTTTCTGAAAATTTTTTAAAATTTTCTTTAAAATTTTTTTTTTAAATTTTTTGTTCTTTAAAATTTTTTTTTTAAATTTTTTGTTTTTCAAAATTTTTTTTTCGAATTTTTATTATAATTTTTTTTTTAAATTTTTTTTCATTTTTCTTTAAATTTTTTTTTTGAAATTTTTTTGAAATTTTTTTTTTGAAAAATTTTTTTTTTGAAATTTTTTTTTTTTGAAATTTTTTTTTTGAAAATTTTTTTTTTTTTGAATTTTTTTTTTCGAAAATTTTTTTGAAATTTTTTTGAAATTTTTTTTAAATTTTTTTTTTGAAATTTTTTTTTCAATTTTTTTTTAAATTTTTTTTTAAAATTTTTTTTTTGAATTTTTTTTAAAATTTTTTTTCTGAAATTTTTTTAAAATTTTCTTTAAATTTTTTTTTTGGAATTTTTTTTAAATTTTGTTTTTGAAAATTTTTTTTTTTTTAATTTTTTTTTTGAATTTTTTTTTTTAAATTTTTTTTTTGAAATTTTATTTTTTCGAAAATTTTTTTGAAATTTTTTTTGAAAATTTTTTTTTTTAATTTTTTTTTTTCGAAAATTTTTTTGAAATTTTTTTTTAAATTTTTTTTTAAATTTTTTTTTTGAAATTTTTTTAAATTTTTTTTTCGAAATTTTTTTTCGAATTTTTTTAAATTTTTTTTTTAATTTTTTTTTTTTAATTTTTTTAAAAATTTTTTTTTGAAATTTTTTTTTTGAAATTTTTTTTTAAAATTTTTTTTTTAATTTTTTTTTTGAAATTTTTTTAAATTTTTTTTTTTATTTTTTTTTCGAAATTTTTTTTCGAATTTTTTTTAATTTTTTTTTAAAAATTTTTTTAAAAATTTTTTTTTGAAATTTTTTTTAAATTTTTTTTTTGAATTTTTTTTAAATTTTTTTTTTTTAAATTTTTTTTTCGAAATTTTTTTTCGAATTTTTTTAAATTTTTTTTTAAATTTTTTTTTTTAAATTTTTTTAAAAATTTTTTTTTTAAATTTTTTTTTGAAAATTGTTTTAAAATTTTTTTTAAAAATTTTTTGTTCTTGATTTTTTTTTTGAAAATTTTTTTTTCAATTTTTTTTAAATTTTTTTTTTGAAATTTTTTTTTCGAATTTTTATTTTCAATTTTTTTTTTAATTTTTTTTTTAATTTTTTTTTTGAAATTTTTTTAAATTTTTTTTTTTGAAAATTTTTTTTTTCGAAAATTTTTTTGAAATTTTTTTTTTGAAAATTTTTTTTTGAAAATTTTTTTTTCAATTTTTTTTAAATTTTTTTTTTGAAATTTTTTTTTCAATTTTTTTAAAAATTTTTTTTTTAAATTTTTTTTTTGAATTTTTTTTAAAATTTTTTTTCTGAAAATTTTTTAAAATTTTCTTTAAAATTTTTTTTTTAAATTTTTTGTTCTTTAAAATTTTTTTTTTAAATTTTTTGTTTTTCAAAATTTTTTTTTCGAATTTTTATTATAATTTTTTTTTTAAATTTTTTTTCATTTTTCTTTAAATTTTTTTTTTGAAATTTTTTTGAAATTTTTTTTTTGAAAAATTTTTTTTTTGAAATTTTTTTTTTTTGAAATTTTTTTTTTGAAAATTTTTTTTTTTTTGAATTTTTTTTTTCGAAAATTTTTTTGAAATTTTTTTGAAATTTTTTTTAAATTTTTTTTTTGAAATTTTTTTTTCAATTTTTTTTTAAATTTTTTTTTAAAATTTTTTTTTTGAATTTTTTTTAAAATTTTTTTTCTGAAATTTTTTTAAAATTTTCTTTAAATTTTTTTTTTGGAATTTTTTTTAAATTTTGTTTTTGAAAATTTTTTTTTTTTTAATTTTTTTTTTGAATTTTTTTTTTTAAATTTTTTTTTTGAAATTTTATTTTTTCGAAAATTTTTTTGAAATTTTTTTTGAAAATTTTTTTTTTTAATTTTTTTTTTTCGAAAATTTTTTTGAAATTTTTTTTTAAATTTTTTTTTAAATTTTTTTTTTGAAATTTTTTTAAATTTTTTTTTCGAAATTTTTTTTCGAATTTTTTTAAATTTTTTTTTTAATTTTTTTTTTTTAATTTTTTTAAAAATTTTTTTTTGAAATTTTTTTTTTGAAATTTTTTTTTAAAATTTTTTTTTTAATTTTTTTTTTGAAATTTTTTTAAATTTTTTTTTTTATTTTTTTTTCGAAATTTTTTTTCGAATTTTTTTTAATTTTTTTTTAAAAATTTTTTTAAAAATTTTTTTTTGAAATTTTTTTTAAATTTTTTTTTTGAATTTTTTTTAAATTTTTTTTTTTTAAATTTTTTTTTCGAAATTTTTTTTCGAATTTTTTTAAATTTTTTTTTAAATTTTTTTTTTTAAATTTTTTTAAAAATTTTTTTTTTGAAATTTTTTTTTTGAAAATTTTTTTTTTCGAAAATTTTTTTTTTGAAATTTTTTTTTTGAAAAAATTTTTTTTTGAAATTTTTTTTTTGAAATTTTTTTTTTGAAATTTTTTTTTCGAAAATTTTTTTGAAATTTTTTTTAAATTTTTTTTTTGAAATTTTTTTTTTTTTTAAATTTTTTTTTTGAAAATTTTTTTTTTTGAATTTTTTTTTTTCGAAAATTTTTTTGAAATTTTTTTTAAAATTTTTTTTTGAAATTTTTTTTTTGAAAATTTTTTTTTTTTTAATTTTTTTTTTTCGAAAATTTTTTTTCAATTTTTTTTTAAATTTTTTTTTTGAAATTTTTTTTAAATTTTTTTTTTGAAATTTTTTTTTTTTGAAATTTTTTTTTTTGAAATTTTTTTTTTTTAAATTTTTTTTTTCAAAAATTTTTTTGAATTTTTTTTAAAATTTTTTTTTTTTAATTTTTTTTTTGAATTTTTTTTTTTTGAAATTTTTTTTTTGAAATTTTATTTTTTCGAAAAATTTTTTGAAATTTTTTTTTTTCAAATTTTTTGTTCTTGAAAATTTTTTTTTCGAATTTTTATTTTCAATTTTTTTTTAAATTTTTTTTTGAATTTTTTTTTTTCGAAATTTTTTTTTGAAAAATTTTTTTTTTAAATTTTTTTAAAAATTTTTTTTTGAAAATTTTTTAAAATTTTTTCTGAATTTTTTTTGAAACTGTTTTTGAAATTTTTTTTTTTTGAAAATATTTTTTAAAATTTTTTTTTTTTTTTTGAAATTTTTCTTTTTCGAAAAATTTTTTTAAAATTTTTTTTCAATTTTTTTTTAAATTTTTTTTTTGAAATTTTTTTAAATTTTTTTTTTTAAATTTTTTTAAAAATTTTTTTTTGAAATTTTTTTTTTTTTAAATTTTTTTTTTGAAATTTTATTTTTTCGAAAATTTTTTTGAAATTTTTTTTGAAAATTTTTTTTTTAAATTTTTTTTTTTCGAAAATTTTTTTGAAATTTTTTTTTAATTTTTTTTTTAAATTTTTTTTTTGAAATTTTTTTAAATTTTTTTTTCGAAATTTTTTTTCGAATTTTTTTAAATTTTTTTTGAATTTTTTTTGAAATTTTTTTTTAAATTTTTTTTTTAATTTTTTTTTTGAAATTTTTTTAAATTTTTTTTTTTTTTTTTTTTTTTTCGAAATTTTTTTTCGAATTTTTTTAAATTTTTTTTTTAAAATTTTTTTTTTGAAATTTTTTTTAAATTTTTTTTTTGAAATTTTTTTAAATTTTTTTTTTTAATTTTTTTAATTTTTTTTTTGAAATTTTTTTGAAATTTTTTTTTTTATTTTTTTTTGAAATTTTTTTAAATTTTTTTTTTTGAAAATTCTTTTTTTTTTGAAATTTTTTTTCAATTTTTTTTTAAATTTTTTTTTTGAAATTTTTTTGAAATTTTTTTTTTGAAATTTTTTTTTTTTGAAATTTTTTTTTTTGAAATTTTTTTTTTTTTTATTTTTTTTTTCGAAAATTTTTTTGAATTTTTTTTTAAATTTTTTTTTTTTAATTTTTTTTTTGAATTTTTTTTTTTTGAAATTTTTTTTTTGAAATTTTATTTTTTCGAAAAATTTTTTGAAATTTTTTTTGAAATTTTTTTTTTTCAAATTTTTTGTTCTTGAAAATTTTTTTTTCGAATTTTTATTTTCAATTTTTTTTAAAATTTTTTTTTGAATTTTTTTTTTTCGAAATTTTTTTTTGAAAAATTTTTTTTTAAAATTTTTTTAAAAATTTTTTTTTTAAATTTTTTTTTTGAAAATTTTTTTTTCGAATTTTTATTTTAATTTTTTTTTAAATTTTTTTTTAATTTTTTTTTTCATTTTTTTTTTCATTTTTTTTTTAAATTTTTTTGAAATTTTTTTTTTGAAAAATTTTTTTTTTGAAATTTTTTTTTTGAAAATTTTTTTTTTGAAATTTTTTTTTTGAAAATTTTTTTTTTAAATTTTTTTTTTTCGAAAATTTTTTTGAAATTTTTTTTTAAATTTTTTTTTAAATTTTTTTTTTGAAATTTTTTTAAATTTTTTTTTCGAAATTTTTTTTCGAATTTTTTTAAATTTTTTTTTTAATTTTTTTTTTTAATTTTTTTAAAAATTTTTTTTTTTTGAATTTTTTTTTTTCGAAAATTTTTTTGAAATTTTTTTTAAAATTTTTTTTTAAATTTTTTTTTTGAAATTTTTTTTTTCGAAAATTTTTTTTTTGAAATTTTTTTGAAATTTTTTTTTTGAAATTTTTTTTTTTGAAATTTTTTTTTTCGAAAATTTTTTTGAAATTTTTTTTAAATTTTTTTTTTGAAATTTTTTTTTTTTTTAAATTTTTTTTTTGAAAATTTTTTTTTTTGAATTTTTTTTTTCGAAAATTTTTTTGAAATTTTTTTTTAAATTTTTTTTTGAAATTTTTTTTTTGAAAATTTTTTTTTGAATTTTTTTTTTCGAAAATTTTTTTGAAATTTTTTTTTAAATTTTTTTTTAAAATTTTTTTTTTAAATTTTTTTTTGAAAATTGTTTTAAAATTTTTTTTAAAAATTTTTTGTTCTTGATTTTTTTTTGAAAATTTTTTTTTCAATTTTTTTTAAATTTTTTTTTTGAAATTTTTTTTTCGAATTTTTATTTTCAATTTTTTTTTAAATTTTTTTTTTAATTTTTTTTTTGAAATTTTTTTAAATTTTTTTTTTTGAAAATTTTTTTTTTCGAAAATTTTTTTGAAATTTTTTTTTTGAAAATTTTTTTTTGAAAATTTTTTTTTCAATTTTTTTTAAATTTTTTTTTTGAAATTTTTTTTTCAATTTTTTTAAAAATTTTTTTTTTAAATTTTTTTTTTGAATTTTTTTTAAAATTTTTTTTCTGAAAATTTTTTAAAATTTTCTTTAAAATTTTTTTTTTAAATTTTTTGTTCTTTAAAATTTTTTTTTTAAATTTTTTGTTTTTCAAAATTTTTTTTTCGAATTTTTATTATAATTTTTTTTTTAAATTTTTTTTCATTTTTTTTTAAATTTTTTTTTTGAAATTTTTTTGAAATTTTTTTTTTGAAAAATTTTTTTTTTGAAATTTTTTTTTTTTGAAATTTTTTTTTTGAAAATTTTTTTTTTTTTTAATTTTTTTTTTCGAAAATTTTTTTGAAATTTTTTTGAAATTTTTTTTAAATTTTTTTTTTGAAATTTTTTTTTCAATTTTTTTTTTAATTTTTTTTTAAAATTTTTTTTTTGAATTTTTTTTAAAATTTTTTTTCTGAAATTTTTTTAAAATTTTCTTTAAATTTTTTTTTTGGAATTTTTTTTAAATTTTGTTTTTGAAAATTTTTTTTTTTTAATTTTTTTTTTGAATTTTTTTTTTTTAATTTTTTTTTTGAAATTTTATTTTTTCGAAAATTTTTTTGAAATTTTTTTTGAAAAATTTTTTTTTTAATTTTTTTTTTTCGAAAATTTTTTTGAAATTTTTTTTTAAATTTTTTTTTAAATTTTTTTTTTGAAATTTTTTTAAATTTTTTTTTCGAAATTTTTTTTCGAATTTTTTTAAATTTTTTTTTTAATTTTTTTTTTTAAATTTTTTTAAAAATTTTTTTTTGAAATTTTTTTTTTGAAATTTTTTTTTAAAATTTTTTTTTTAATTTTTTTTTTGAAATTTTTTTAAATTTTTTTTTTTTTATTTTTTTTTCGAAATTTTTTTTCGAATTTTTTTTAATTTTTTTTTTAAAATTTTTTTAAAAATTTTTTTTTGAAATTTTTTTTAAATTTTTTTTTTGAATTTTTTTTAAATTTTTTTTTTTTAAATTTTTTTTTCGAAATTTTTTTTCGAATTTTTTTAAATTTTTTTTTAAATTTTTTTTTTTAAATTTTTTTAAAAATTTTTTTTTTGAAATTTTTTTTTTGAAAATTTTTTTTTTCGAAAATTTTTTTTTTGAAATTTTTTTTTTGAAAAAATTTTTTTTTGAAATTTTTTTTTTGAAATTTTTTTTTTGAAATTTTTTTTTTCGAAAATTTTTTTGAAATTTTTTTTAAATTTTTTTTTTGAAATTTTTTTTTTTTTTTAATTTTTTTTTTGAAAATTTTTTTTTTTGAATTCTTTTTTTTCGAAAATTTTTTTGAAATTTTTTTTAAAATTTTTTTTTGAAATTTTTTTTTTGAAAATTTTTTTTTTTTTAATTTTTTTTTTTCGAAAATTTTTTTTCAATTTTTTTTTTAATTTTTTTTTTGAAATTTTTTTTAAATTTTTTTTTTGAAATTTTTTTTTTTTGAAATTTTTTTTTTTGAAATTTTTTTTTTTTAAATTTTTTTTTTCAAAAATTTTTTTGAATTTTTTTTAAAATTTTTTTTTTTTAATTTTTTTTTTGAATTTTTTTTTTTTGAAATTTTTTTTTTGAAATTTTATTTTTTCGAAAAATTTTTTGAAATTTTTTTTTTTCAAATTTTTTGTTCTTGAAAATTTTTTTTTCGAATTTTTATTTTCAATTTTTTTTAAAATTTTTTTTTGAATTTTTTTTTTTCGAAATTTTTTTTTGAAAAATTTTTTTTTTAAATTTTTTTAAAAATTTTTTTTGAAAATTTTTTAAAATTTTTTCTGAATTTTTTTTGAAACTGTTTTTGAAATTTTTTTTTTTTGAAAATATTTTTAAAAATTTTTTTTTTTTTTTTGAAATTTTTCTTTTTCGAAAAATTTTTTTAAAATTTTTTTTAAATTTTTTTTTAAATTTTTTTTTTGAAATTTTTTTAAATTTTTTTTTTTAAATTTTTTTAAAAATTTTTTTTTGAAATTTTTTTTTTTTTAAATTTTTTTTTTGAAATTTTATTTTTTCGAAAATTTTTTTGAAATTTTTTTTGAAAATTTTTTTTTTAAATTTTTTTTTTTCGAAAATTTTTTTGAAATTTTTTTTTAATTTTTTTTTTAAATTTTTTTTTTGAAATTTTTTTAAATTTTTTTTTCGAAATTTTTTTTCGAATTTTTTTAAATTTTTTTTGAATTTTTTTTGAAATTTTTTTTTAAATTTTTTTTTTAATTTTTTTTTTGAAATTTTTTTAAATTTTTTTTTTTTTTTTTTTTTTCGAAATTTTTTTTCGAATTTTTTTAAATTTTTTTTTTTAATTTTTTTAAAATTTTTTTTTTGAAATTTTTTTAAATTTTTTTTTTGA
>OX101822.2:29801627-29806627 GCA_944452925.2 Chrysolina oricalcia | reverse complement strand
TTTTTGAAATTTTTTTGAAATTTTTTTTAAATTTTTTTTTTGAAATTTTTTTTTCAATTTTTTTTTAAATTTTTTTTAAAAATTTTTTTTTTGAATTTTTTTTAAAATTTTTTTTCTGAAAATTTTTTAAAATTTTCTTTAAAATTTTTTTTTTAAATTTTTTGTTCTTGAAAATTTTTTTTTCGAATTTTTATTTTCATTTTTTTTTAAATTTTTTTTTCATTTTTTTTTAAATTTTTTTTTTGATATTTTTTTGAAATTTTTTTTTTGAAAAATTTTTTGTTTGAAATTTTTTTTTTGAAAATTTTTTTTTTGAAATTTTTTTTTTGAAAATTTTTTTTTTGAAATTTTTTTTTTCGAAAATTTTTTTGAAATTTTTTTTAAAATTTTTTGTTCTTGAAAATTTTTTTTTCGAATTTTCATTTTCAATTTTTTTTAAAATTTTTTTTTTGGAATTTTTTTTGAATTTTGTTTTTGAAAATTTTTTTTTTTTAATTTTTTTTTTGAAATTTTATTTTTTCGAAAATTTTTTTGAAATTTTTTTTGAAAATTTTTTTTTTAAATTTTTTTTTTTCGAAAATTTTTTTGAAATTTTTTTTAAAATTTTTTTTTAAATTTTTTTTTTGAAATTTTTTTAAATTTTTTTTTCGAAATTTTTTTTCGAATTTTTTTAAATTTTTTTTTTAATTTTTTTTTTTAAATTTTTTTAAAAATTTTTTTTTGAAATTTTTTTTTTGAAATTTTTTTTTAAATTTTTTTTTTAATTTTTTTTTTGAAAATTTTTTTTTTTTGAATTTTTTTTTTTCGAAAATTTTTTTGAAATTTTTTTTAAAATTTTTTTTTAAATTTTTTTTTTGAAATTTTTTTTTTCGAAAATTTTTTTTTTGAAATTTTTTTGAAATTTTTTTTTTGAAATTTTTTTTTTTGAAATTTTTTTTTTCGAAAATTTTTTTGAAATTTTTTTGAAATTTTTTTTTTGAAATTTTTTTTTTTTTGAAATTTTTTTTTTGAAAATTTTTTTTTTTGAATTTTTTTTTTCGAAAATTTTTTTGAAATTTTTTTTTAAATTTTTTTTTGAAATTTTTTTTTTGAAAATTTTTTTTTTTGAATTTTTTTTTTTCGAAAATTTTTTTGAAATTTTTTTTTAAATTTTTTTTTAAAATTTTTTTTTTTAATTTTTTTTTGAAAATTGTTTTAAAATTTTTTTTAAAAATTTTTTGTTCTTGATTTTTTTTTTGAAAATTTTTTTTTCAATTTTTTTTAAATTTTTTTTTTGAAATTTTTTTTTCGAATTTTTATTTTCAATTTTTTTTAAAATTTTTTTTTGAAATTTTTTTAAATTTTTTTTTTTGAAAATTTTTTTTTTCGAAAATTTTTTTGAAATTTTTTTTTTGAAAATTTTTTTTTGAAAATTTTTTTTTCAATTTTTTTTAAATTTTTTTTTTGAAATTTTTTTTTCAATTTTTTTTAAAATTTTTTTTTTAAATTTTTTTTTTGAATTTTTTTTAAAATTTTTTTTCTGAAAATTTTTTAAAATTTTCTTTAAAATTTTTTTTTTAAATTTTTTGTTCTTTAAAATTTTTTTTTTAAATTTTTTGTTTTTCAAAATTTTTTTTTCGAATTTTTATTTTAATTTTTTTTTTAAATTTTTTTTCATTTTTTTTTAAATTTTTTTTTTGAAATTTTTTTGAAATTTTTTTTTTGAAAAATTTTTTTTTTGAAATTTTTTTTTTTTGAAATTTTTTTTTTGAAAATTTTTTTTTTTTGAATTTTTTTTTTTCGAAAATTTTTTTGAAATTTTTTTGAAATTTTTTTTAAATTTTTTTTTTGAAATTTTTTTTTCAATTTTTTTTTAAATTTTTTTTTAAAATTTTTTTTTTGGAATTTTTTTTAAATTTTGTTTTTGAAAATTTTTTTTTTTTTAATTTTTTTTTTGAATTTTTTTTTTTTTAATTTTTTTTTTTAAATTTTATTTTTTCGAAAATTTTTTTGAAATTTTTTTTGAAAATTTTTTTTTTTAATTTTTTTTTTTCGAAAATTTTTTTGAAATTTTTTTTTAAATTTTTTTTTTAATTTTTTTTTTGAAATTTTTTTAAATTTTTTTTTCGAAATTTTTTTTCGAATTTTTTTAAATTTTTTTTTTTATTTTTTTTTTTAAATTTTTTTAAAAATTTTTTTTTGAAATTTTTTTTTTGAAATTTTTTTTTAAATTTTTTTTTTAATTTTTTTTTTGAAATTTTTTTAAATTTTTTTTTTTTTTTTTTTTTTTCGAAATTTTTTTTCGAATTTTTTTTAATTTTTTTTTAAAAATTTTTTTAAAAATTTTTTTTTGAAATTTTTTTTAAATTTTTTTTTTGAATTTTTTTTAAATTTTTTTTTTTTTAAATTTTTTTTTCGAAATTTTTTTTCGAATTTTTTTTAATTTTTTTTTAAATTTTTTTTTTTAAATTTTTTAAAAAATTTTTTTTTTGAAATTTTTTTTTTGAAAATTTTTTTTTTCGAAAATTTCTTTTTTGAAATTTTTTTTTTGAAAAAATTTTTTTTTGAAATTTTTTTTTTGAAATTTTTTTTTTGAAATTTTTTTTTTCGAAAATTTTTTTGAAATTTTTTTTAAATTTTTTTTTTGAAATTTTTTTTTTTTTTAATTTTTTTTTTGAAAATTTTTTTTTTTGAATTTTTTTTTTTCGAAAATTTTTTTGAAATTTTTTTTAAAATTTTTTTTTGAAATTTTTTTTTTGAAAATTTTTTTTTTTTTAATTTTTTTTTTTCGAAAATTTTTTTTCAATTTTTTTTTAAATTTTTTTTTTGAAATTTTTTTTAAATTTTTTTTTTGAAATTTTTTTTTTTTGAAATTTTTTTTTTTGAAATTTTTTTTTTTAAAATTTTTTTTTTCAAAAATTTTTTTGAATTTTTTTTTAAATTTTTTTTTTTAAATTTTTTTTTTGAATTTTTTTTTTTTGAAATTTTTTTTTTGAAATTTTATTTTTTCGAAAAATTTTTTGAAATTTTTTTTTTTCAAATTTTTTGTTCTTGAAAATTTTTTTTTTCGAATTTTTATTTTCAATTTTTTTTAAAATTTTTTTTTGAATTTTTTTTTTTCGAAATTTTTTTTTGAAAAATTTTTTTTTAAAATTTTTTAAAATTTTTTCTGAATTTTTTTTGAAACTGTTTTTGAAATTTTTTTTTTTTGAAAATATTTTTTAAAATTTTTTTTTTTTTTTTGAAATTTTTCTTTTTCGAAAAATTTTTTTAAAATTTTTTTTAAATTTTTTTTTAAATTTTTTTTTTGAAATTTTTTTAAATTTTTTTTTTTTTAATTTTTTTAAAAATTTTTTTTTGAAATTTTTTTTTTTTTTAATTTTTTTTTTGAAATTTTATTTTTTCGAAAATTTTTTTGAAATTTTTTTTGAAAATTTTTTTTTTAAATTTTTTTTTTCGAAAATTTTTTTGAAATTTTTTTTTAATTTTTTTTTTAAATTTTTTTTTTGAAATTTTTTTAAATTTTTTTTTCGAAATTTTTTTTCGAATTTTTTTAAATTTTTTTTGAATTTTTTTTGAAATTTTTTTTTAAATTTTTTTTTTAATTTTTTTTTTGAAATTTTTTTAAATTTTTTTTTTTTTTTATTTTTTTTTCGAAATTTTTTTTCGAATTTTTTTAAATTTTTTTTTTTAATTTTTTTAAAATTTTTTTTTTGAAATTTTTTTTAAATTTTTTTTTTGAAATTTTTTTAAATTTTTTTTTTAATTTTTTTTTTGAAATTTTTTTGAAATTTTTTTTTAAATTTTTTTTTGAAATTTTTTTAAATTTTTTTTTTTGAAAATTCTTTTTTTTTTGAAATTTTTTTTCAATTTTTTTTTAAATTTTTTTTTTGAAATTTTTTTTAAATTTTTTTTTTGAAATTTTTTTTTTTTGAAATTTTTTTTTTTGAAATTTTTTTTTTTTAAATTTTTTTTTTCGAAAATTTTTTTGAATTTTTTTTTAAATTTTTTTTTTTAAATTTTTTTTTTGAATTTTTTTTTTTTGAAATTTTTTTTTTGAAATTTTATTTTTTCGAAAAATTTTTTGAAATTTTTTTTGAAATTTTTTTTTTCAAATTTTTTGTTCTTGAAAATTTTTTTTTCGAATTTTTATTTTCAATTTTTTTTAAAATTTTTTTTTGAATTTTTTTTTTTCGAAATTTTTTTTTGAAAAATTTTTTTTTTAAATTTTTTTAAAAATTTTTTTTTTAAATTTTTTTTTTGAAAATTTTTTTTTCGAATTTTTATTTTAATTTTTTTTAAAATTTTTTTTTCATTTTTTTTTTCATTTTTTTTTTCATTTTTTTTTTTAATTTTTTTGATATTTTTTTTTTGAAAAATTTTTTTTTTGAAATTTTTTTTTTGAAAATTTTTTTTTTGAAATTTTTTTTTTGAAAATTTTTTTTTTTAATTTTTTTTTTTCGAAAATTTTTTTGAAATTTTTTTTTAAATTTTTTTTTAAATTTTTTTTTTGAAATTTTTTTAAATTTTTTTTTCGAAATTTTTTTTCGAATTTTTTTAAATTTTTTTTTTAATTTTTTTTTTAAATTTTTTTAAAAATTTTTTTTTTGAATTTTTTTTTTTGAAATTTTTTTTAAATTTTTTTTTAAATTTTTTTTTTGAAATTTTTTTAAATTTTTTTTTTTTTATTTTTTTTTCGAAATTTTTTTTCGAATTTTTTTAATTTTTTTTTAAAATTTTTTTAAAAATTTTTTTTTGAAATTTTTTTTTAAATTTTTTTTTTGAAATTTTTTAAAATTTTTTTTTTTTAAATTTTTTTTTCGAAATTTTTTTTCGAATTTTTTTAAATTTTTTTTTAAATTTTTTTTTTTAAATTTTTTTAAAAATTTTTTTTTTGAAATTTTTTTTTTGAAAATTTTTTTTTTCGAAAATTTTTTTTTTGAAATTTTTTTTTTGAAATTTTTTTTTTCGAAAATTTTTTTGAAATTTTTTTAAAATTTTTTTTTTGAAATTTTTTTTTT
>OX101822.2:29784127-29786627 GCA_944452925.2 Chrysolina oricalcia | reverse complement strand
TTTTTTTTTTGAAATTTTTTTTTTTGAAATTTTTTTTTTTAAATTTTTTTTTTCGAAAATTTTTTTGAATTTTTTTTTAAATTTTTTTTTTTTTATTTTTTTTTTGAATTTTTTTTTTTTGAAATTTTTTTTTTGAAATTTTATTTTTTCGAAAATTTTTTTGAAATTTTTTTTGAAATTTTTTTTTTTCAAATTTTTTGTTCTTGAAAATTTTTTTTTCGAATTTTTATTTTCAATTTTTTTTAAAATTTTTTTTTGAATTTTTTTTTTTCGAAATTTTTTTTTGAAAAATTTTTTTTTAAAATTTTTTTAAAAATTTTTTTTTTAAATTTTTTTTTTGAAAATTTTTTTTTCGAATTTTTATTTTAATTTTTTTTAAAAATTTTTTTTCATTTTTTTTTTCATTTTTTTTTTCATTTATTTTTTTTTATTTTTTTGAAATTTTTTTTTTGAAAAATTTTTTTTTTGAAATTTTTTTTTTGAAAATTTTTTTTTTGAAATTTTTTTTTTGAAATTTTTTTTTTTAAATTTTTTTTTTTCGAAAATTTTTTTGAAATTTTTTTTTAAATTTTTTTTTAAATTTTTTTTTTGAAATTTTTTTAAATTTTTTTTTCGAAATTTTTTTTCGAATTTTTTTAAATTTTTTTTTTAATTTTTTTTTTAAATTTTTTTAAAAATTTTTTTTTTGAAATTTTTTTTTTGAAATTTTTTTTAAATTTTTTTTTAAATTTTTTTTTTGAAATTTTTTTAAATTTTTTTTTTTTTATTTTTTTTTCGAAATTTTTTTTCGAATTTTTTTAAATTTTTTTTTTAAATTTTTTTAAAAATTTTTTTTTAAAATTTTTTTTTAAATTTTTTTTTTGAAATTTTTTTAAATTTTTTTTTTTTTAATTTTTTTTTCGAAATTTTTTTTCGAATTTTTTTAAATTTTTTTTTTAATTTTTTTTTAAAAATTTTTTTAAAAATTTTTTTTTTGAAATTTTTTTTTTGAAAATTTTTTTTTTCGAAATTTTTTTTTTTGAAATTTTTTTGAAATTTTTTTTTTGAAATTTTTTTTTTTGAAATTTTTTTTTTCGAAAATTTTTTTGAAATTTTTTTAAAATTTTTTTTTTGAAATTTTTTTTTTTTTGAAATTTTTTTTTTGAAAATTTTTTTTTTTTGAATTTTTTTTTTCGAAAATTTTTTTGAAATTTTTTTTTAAATTTTTTTTTGAAATTTTTTTTTTTAAATTTTTTTTTTTGAAATTTTTTTTTTCGAAAATTTTTTTGAAATTTTTTTTTTGAAATTTTTTTTTTTTTGAAATTTTTTTTTTGAAAATTTTTTTTTTGAATTTTTTTTTTTCGAAAATTTTTTTGAAATTTTTTTTAAAATTTTTTTTTGAAATTTTTTTTTTGAAAATTTTTTTTTTTGAATTTTTTTTTTTCGAAAATTTTTTTGAAATTTTTTTGAAATTTTTTTTAAATTTTTTTTTTTTAATTTTTTTTTCAATTTTTTTTTAAATTTTTTTTTAAAATTTTTTTTTTGAATTTTTTTTAAAAATTTTTTTCTGAAAATTTTTTAAAATTTTCTTTAAAATTTTTTTTTTAAATTTTTTGTTCTTGAAAATTTTTTTTTCGAATTTTTATTTTCATTTTTTTTAAAATTTTTTTTTCATTTTTTTTTAAATTTTTTTTTTGAAATTTTTTTGAAATTTTTTTTTTGAAAAATTTTTTTTTTGAAATTTTTTTTTTGAAAATTTTTTTTTTGAAATTTTTTTTTTGAAAATTTTTTTTTTGAAATTTTTTTTTTTCGAAAATTTTTTTGAAATTTTTTTTAAAATTTTTTGTTCTTGAAAATTTTTTTTTCGAATTTTTATTTTCAATTTTTTTTTAAATTTTTTTTTTGGAATTTTTTTTAAATTTTGTTTTTGAAAATTTTTTTTTTTTAAATTTTTTTTTTGAAATTTTTTTTTTTAATTTTTTTTTTGAAATTTTATTTTTTCGAAAATTTTTTTGAAATTTTTTTTGAAAATTTTTTTTTTTAATTTTTTTCGAATTTTTTTAAATTTTTTTTTTAATTTTTTTTTTTAATTTTTTTAAAAATTTTTTTTTGAAATTTTTTTTTTTTGAAATTTTTTTTTTGAAAATTTTTTTTTTTTGAATTTTTTTTTTTCGAAAATTTTTTTGAAATTTTTTTGAAATTTTTTTTAAATTTTTTTTTTGAAATTTTTTTTTCAATTTTTTTTTAAATTTTTTTTTTAAATTTTTTTTTTGAATTTTTTTTAAAATTTTTTTTCTGAAAATTTTTTAAAATTTTCTTTAAAATTTTTTTTTTAAATTTTTTGTTCTTGAAAATTTTTTTTTCGAATTTTTATTTTCATTTTTTTAAAAATTTTTTTTTCATTTTTTTTTAAATTTTTTTTTTGAAATTTTTTTGAAATTTTTTTTTTGAAAAATTTTTTTTTTGAAATTTTTTTTTTGAAAATTTTTTTTTTGAAATTTTTTTTTTGAAAATTTTTTTT
>OX101822.2:29774127-29779127 GCA_944452925.2 Chrysolina oricalcia | reverse complement strand
TTTTTTTTTTTAATTTTTTTAAAAATTTTTTTTTGAAATTTTTTTTAAATTTTTTTTTTGAAATTTTTTTAAATTTTTTTTTTTTTATTTTTTTTTCGAAATTTTTTTTCGAATTTTTTTAAATTTTTTTTTAAATTTTTTTTTTAAAATTTTTTTAAAAATTTTTTTTTTGAAATTTTTTTTTTGAAAATTTTTTTTTTCGAAAATTTTTTTTTTGAAATTTTTTTTTTGAAAAAATTTTTTTTTGAAATTTTTTTTTTGAAATTTTTTTTTTTGAAATTTTTTTTTTCGAAAATTTTTTTTAAATTTTTTTTAAATTTTTTTTTTGAAATTTTTTTTTTGAAAATTTTTTTTTTTAAATTTTTTTTTTCAAAAATTTTTTTGAATTTTTTTTTAAATTTTTTTTTTTAAATTTTTTTTTGAATTTTTTTTTTTTGAAATTTTTTTTTTGAAATTTTATTTTTTCGAAAAATTTTTTGAAATTTTTTTTTTTCAAATTTTTTGTTCTTGAAAATTTTTTTTTCGAATTTTTATTTTCAATTTTTTTTAAAATTTTTTTTTGAATTTTTTTTTTTCGAAATTTTTTTTTGAAAAATTTTTTTTTTAAATTTTTTTAAAAATTTTTTTTTTAAATTTTTTTTTTGAAAATTTTTTAAAATTTTTTCTGAATTTTTTTTGAAACTGTTTTTGAAATTTTTTTTTTTTGAAAATATTTTTTAAAATTTTTTTTTTTTTTTTGAAATTTTTCTTTTTCGAAAAATTTTTTTAAAATTTTTTTTAAATTTTTTTTTAAATTTTTTTTTTGAAATTTTTTTAAATTTTTTTTTTTTAATTTTTTTAAAAATTTGTTTTTGAAATTTTTTTTTTTTTAATTTTTTTTTTGAAATTTTATTTTTTCGAAAATTTTTTTGAAATTTTTTTTGAAAATTTTTTTTTTTAATTTTTTTTTTTCGAAAATTTTTTTGAAATTTTTTTTTAAATTTTTTTTTTAATTTTTTTTTGAAATTTTTTTAAATTTTTTTTTCGAAATTTTTTTTCGAATTTTTTTAAATTTTTTTTTGAATTTTTTTTGAAATTTTTTTTTAAATTTTTTTTTAAATTTTTTTTTTGAAATTTTTTTAATTTTTTTTTTTTTTTTTTTTTTTTCGAAATTTTTTTTCGAATTTTTTTTAATTTTTTTTTTTAATTTTTTTAAAAATTTTTTTTTGAAATTTTTTTAAATTTTTTTTTTTTTAATTTTTTTAATTTTTTTTTTAAAATTTTTTTGAAATTTTTTTTTAAATTTTTTTTTGAAATTTTTTTAAATTTTTTTTTTTGAAAATTCTTTTTTTTTTGAAATTTTTTTTCAATTTTTTTTTAAATTTTTTTTTTGAAATTTTTTTTAAATTTTTTTTTTGAAATTTTTTTTTTTTGAAATTTTTTTTTTTGAAATTTTTTTTTTAAATTTTTTTTTTCGAAAATTTTTTTGAATTTTTTTTTTTCAAATTTTTTGTTCTTGAAAATTTTTTTTTCGAATTTTTATTTTCAATTTTTTTTAAAATTTTTTTTTGAATTTTTTTTTTTCGAATTTTTTTTTTGAAAAATTTTTTTTTAAAATTTTTTTAAAAATTTTTTTTTTAAATTTTTTTTTTGAAAATTTTTTTTTCGAATTTTTATTTTAATTTTTTTTAAAATTTTTTTTTCATTTTTTTTTCATTTTTTTTTTCATTTTTTTTTAAATTTTTTTTAAATTTTTTTTTTGAAATTTTTTTAAATTTTTTTTTCGAAATTTTTTTTCGAATTTTTTTAAATTTTTTTTTTAATTTTTTTTTTAAATTTTTTTAAAAATTTTTTTTTTGAAATTTTTTTTTTGAAATTTTTTTTAAATTTTTTTTTAAATTTTTTTTTTGAAATTTTTTTAAATTTTTTATTTTTTTTATTTTTTTTTCGAAATTTTTTTTCGAATTTTTTTTAATTTTTTTTTTAAATTTTTTTAAAAATTTTTTTTTTAAATTTTTTTTTAAATTTTTTTTTTGAAATTTTTTTAAATTTTTTTTTTTTAATTTTTTTTTCGAAATTTTTTTTCGAATTTTTTTAAAATTTTTTTTTTGAAATTTTTTTTTTTTTGAAATTTTTTTTTTGAAAATTTTTTTTTTCGAAAATTTTTTTTTGAAATTTTTTTGAAATTTTTTTTTTGAAATTTTTTTTTTTGAAATTTTTTTTTTCGAAAATTTTTTTGAAATTTTTTTAAAATTTTTTTTTTGAAATTTTTTTTTTTTTTAAATTTTTTTTTTGAAAATTTTTTTTTTTTGAATTTTTTTTTCGAAAATTTTTTTGAAATTTTTTTTAAAATTTTTTTTTGAAATTTTTTTTTTGAAAAATTTTTTTTTTTTGAATTTTTTTTTTTCGAAAATTTTTTTGAAATTTTTTTTTAAAATTTTTTTTTAAATTTTTTTTTTTAATTTTTTTTTGAAAATTGTTTTAAAATTTTTTTTAAAAATTTTTTGTTCTTGATTTTTTTTTTGAAAATTTTTTTTTCAATTTTTTTTAAATTTTTTTTTCGAATTTTTATTTTCAATTTTTTTTTAAATTTTTTTTTTTATTTTTTTTTTGAAATTTTTTTAAATTTTTTTTTTTGAAAATTTTTTTTTTCGAAAATTTTTTTGAAATTTTTTTTTTGAAAATTTTTTTTTGAAAATTTTTTTTTCAATTTTTTTTAAATTTTTTTTTTGAAATTTTTTTTTCAATTTTTTTTAAAATTTTTTTTTTAATTTTTTTTTTGAATTTTTTTTTAAATTTTTTTTCTGAAAATTTTTTAAAATTTTCTTTAAAATTTTTTTTTTAAATTTTTTGTTCTTTAAAATTTTTTTTTTAAATTTTTTGTTTTTCAAAATTTTTTTTTCGAATTTTTATTTTAATTTTTTTTTTAAATTTTTTTTCATTTTTTTTTTAATTTTTTTTTTGAAATTTTTTTGAAATTTTTTTTTTGAAAAATTTTTTTTTTGAAATTTTTTTTTTTGAAATTTTTTTTTTGAAAATTTTTTTTTTTTGAATTTTTTTTTTTCGAAAATTTTTTTGAAATTTTTTTTAAATTTTTTTTTGAAATTTTTTTTTCAATTTTTTTTTAAATTTTTTTTTAAAATTTTTTTTTTGAATTTTTTTTAAAATTTTTTTTCTGAAAATTTTTTAAAATTTTCTTTAAAATTTTTTTTTTAAATTTTTTGTTCTTGAAAATTTTTTTTTCGAATTTTTATTTTCATTTTTTTAAAAATTTTTTTTTCATTTTTTTTTAAATTTTTTTTTTGAAATTTTTTTGAAATTTTTTTTTTGAAAAATTTTTTTTTTGAAATTTTTTTTTCGAAATTTTTTTTCGAATTTTTTTTAATTTTTTTTTTTTAATTTTTTTAAAAATTTTTTTTTGAAATTTTTTTTAAATTTTTTTTTTGAAATTTTTTTAAATTTTTTTTTTTTTAATTTTTTTTTCGAAATTTTTTTTCGAATTTTTTTTAATTTTTTTTTAAATTTTTTTTTTTTAATTTTTTTAAAAATTTTTTTTTTGAAATTTTTTTTTTGAAAATTTTTTTTTTCGAAAATTTTTTTTTTGAAATTTTTTTTTTGAAAAAATTTTTTTTTGAAATTTTTTTTTTGAAATTTTTTTTTTTGAAATTTTTTTTTTTCGAAAATTTTTTTGAAATTTTTTTTAAATTTTTTTTTTGAAATTTTTTTTTTTTTGAAATTTTTTTTTTGAAAATTTTTTTTTTTGAATTTTTTTTTTTCGAAAATTTTTTTGAAATTTTTTTTTTAATTTTTTTTTGAAATTTTTTTTTTGAAAATTTTTTTTTTTGAATTTTTTTTTTTCGAAAATTTTTTTGAAATTTTTTTTTTTATTTTTTTTTGAAATTTTTTTTTTGAAAATTTTTTTTTTTTTAATTTTTTTTTTTCGAAAATTTTTTTTCAATTTTATTTTAAATTTTTTTTTTGAAATTTTTTTTAAATTTTTTTTTTGAAATTTTTTTTTTTGAAATTTTTTTTTTTTAAATTTTTTTTTTTTTAATTTTTTTTTTCAAAAATTTTTTTGAATTTTTTTTTAAATTTTTTTTTTGGATTTTTTTTTAAATTTTGTTTTTGAAAATTTTTTTTTTTTTTATTTTTTTTTTGAAATTTTTTTTTTTTTAATTGTTTTTTTGAAATTTTATTTTTTCGAAAAATTTTTTGAAATTTTTTTTTTTCAAATTTTTTGTTCTTGAAAATTTTTTTTTCGAATTTTTATTTTCAATTTTTTTTAAAATTTTTTTTTTTGAATTTTTTTTTTTCGAAATTTTTTTTTGAAAAATTTTTTTTTTAAATTTTTTTAAAAATTTTTTTTTTAAATTTTTTTTTTGAAAATTTTTTAAAATTTTTTCTGAATTTTTTTTGAAACTGTTTTTGAAATTTTTTTTTTTTGAAAATATTTTTTAAAATTTTTTTTTTTTTTGAAATTTTTCTTTTTCGAAAAATTTTTTTAAAATTTTTTTTAAATTTTTTTTTAAATTTTTTTTTTGAAATTTTTTTAAATTTTTTTTTTTTAATTTTTTTAAAAATTTTTTTTTGAAATTTTTTTTTTTTTAATTTTTTTTTTGAAATTTTATTTTTTCGAAAATTTTTTTGAAATTTTTTTTGAAAATTTTTTTTTTAATTTTTTTTTTTCGAAAATTTTTTTGAAATTTTTTTTAAAATTTTTTTTTAAAATTTTTTTTTGAAATTTTTTTAAATTTTTTTTTCGAAATTTTTTTTCGAATTTTTTTAAATTTTTCTTTGAATTTTTTTTGAAATTTTTTTTTAAATTTTTTTTTTAATTTTTTTTTTGAAATTTTTTTAAATTTTTTTTTTTTTTTATTTTTTTTTTTATTTTTTTTTCGAAATTTTTTTTCGAATTTTTTTTAATTTTTTTTTTTAATTTTTTTAAAAATTTTTTTTTGAAATTTTTTTTAAATTTTTTTTTTGAAATTTTTTTAAATTTTTTTTTTTTAATTTTTTTAATT
>OX101822.2:29754127-29771627 GCA_944452925.2 Chrysolina oricalcia | reverse complement strand
CGAATTTTTATTTTCAATTTTTTTTTAAATTTTTTTTTTGGAATTTTTTTTAAATTTTGTTTTTGAAAATTTTTTTTTTTTTAATTTTTTTTTTGAAATTTTTTTTTTTTTAATTTTTTTTTTGAAATTTTATTTTTCCGAAAATTTTTTTGAAATTTTTTTTGAAAATTTTTTTTTTAAATTTTTTTTTTTCGAAAATTTTTTTGAAATTTTTTTTTAAATTTTTTTTTAAATTTTTTTTTTGAAATTTTTTTAAATTTTTTTTTCGAAATTTTTTTTCGAATTTTTTTAAATTTTTTTTTTTAAATTTTTTTAAAAATTTTTTTTTGAAATTTTTTTTTTTTGAAATTTTTTTTTTGAAAATTTTTTTTTTTTGAATTTTTTTTTTCGAAAATTTTTTTGAAATTTTTTTGAAATTTTTTTTAAATTTTTTTTTTGAAATTTTTTTAAATTTTTTTTTTTTAATTTTTTTAATTTTTTTTTTGAAATTTTTTTGAAATTTTTTTTTTAATTTTTTTTTGAAATTTTTTTAAATTTTTTTTTTGAAAATTCTTTTTTTTTGAAATTTTTTTTCAATTTTTTTTTAAATTTTTTTTTTGAAATTTTTTTTAAATTTTTTTTTTGAAATTTTTTTTTTTTGAAATTTTTTTTTTTGAAATTTTTTTTTTTAAATTTTTTTTTTCGAAAATTTTTTTGAATTTTTTTTTAAATTTTTTTTTTTTTATTTTTTTTTTGAATTTTTTTTTTTTGAAATTTTTTTTTTGAAATTTTATTTTTTCGAAAATTTTTTTGAAATTTTTTTTGAAATTTTTTTTTTTTCAAATTTTTTGTTCTTGAAAATTTTTTTTTCGAATTTTTATTTTCAATTTTTTTTAAAATTTTTTTTTGAATTTTTTTTTTTCGAAATTTTTTTTTGAAAAATTTTTTTTTAAAATTTTTTTAAAAATTTTTTTTTTAAATTTTTTTTTTGAAAATTTTTTTTTCGAATTTTTATTTTAATTTTTTTAAAAAATTTTTTTTCATTTTTTTTTTCATTTTTTTTTTCATTTTTTTTTTTTTATTTTTTTGAAATTTTTTTTTTGAAAAATTTTTTTTTTGAAATTTTTTTTTTGAAAATTTTTTTTTTGAAATTTTTTTTTTGAAATTTTTTTTTTTAAATTTTTTTTTTTCGAAAATTTTTTTGAAATTTTTTTTTAAATTTTTTTTTAAATTTTTTTTTGAAATTTTTTTAAATTTTTTTTTCGAAATTTTTTTTCGAATTTTTTTAAATTTTTTTTTTAATTTTTTTTTTAAATTTTTTTAAAAATTTTTTTTTTGAAATTTTTTTTTTGAAATTTTTTTTAAATTTTTTTTTAAATTTTTTTTTTGAAATTTTTTTAAATTTTTTTTTTTTTATTTTTTTTTCGAAATTTTTTTTCGAATTTTTTTAAATTTTTTTTTTAAATTTTTTTAAAAATTTTTTTTTAAAATTTTTTTTTAAATTTTTTTTTTGAAATTTTTTTAAATTTTTTTTTTTTTAATTTTTTTTTCGAAATTTTTTTTCGAATTTTTTTAAATTTTTTTTTTAATTTTTTTTTAAAAATTTTTTTAAAAATTTTTTTTTTGAAATTTTTTTTTTGAAAATTTTTTTTTTCGAAATTTTTTTTTTTGAAATTTTTTTGAAATTTTTTTTTTGAAATTTTTTTTTTTGAAATTTTTTTTTTCGAAAATTTTTTTGAAATTTTTTTAAAATTTTTTTTTTGAAATTTTTTTTTTTTTGAAATTTTTTTTTTGAAAATTTTTTTTTTTTGAATTTTTTTTTTCGAAAATTTTTTTGAAATTTTTTTTTAAATTTTTTTTTGAAATTTTTTTTTGAAAAATTTTTTTTTTTGAATTTTTTTTTTTCGAAAATTTTTTTGAAATTTTTTTTTAAATTTTTTTTTTAAATTTTTTTTTTTTAATTTTTTTTTGAAAATTGTTTTAAAATTTTTTTTAAAAATTTTTTGTTCTTGATTTTTTTTTTGAAAATTTTTTTTTCAATTTTTTTTAAATTTTTTTTTTTAAATTTTTTTTTCGAATTTTTATTTTCAATTTTTTTTTAAATTTTTTTTTTAATTTTTTTTTTGAAATTTTTTTAAATTTTTTTTTTTGAAAATTTTTTTTTTTGAAAATTTTTTTGAAATTTTTTTTTTGAAAATTTTTTTTTGAAATTTTTTTTTTCAATTTTTTTTAAATTTTTTTTTTGAAATTTTTTTTTCAATTTTTTTTAAAATTTTTTTTTTTAATTTTTTTTTTGAATTTTTTTTTTAAATTTTTTTTCTGAAAATTTTTTAAAATTTTCTTTAAAATTTTTTTTTTTAATTTTTTGTTCTTTATAATTTTTTTTTTAAATTTTTTGTTTTTCAAAATTTTTTTTTCGAATTTTTATTTTAATTTTTTTTTTTAATTTTTTTTCATTTTTTTTTAATTTTTTTTTTGAAATTTTTTTGAAATTTTTTTTTTGAAAAATTTTTTTTTTGAAATTTTTTTTTTTTTAAATTTTTTTTTTTTGAAATTTTTTTTTTGAAAATTTTTTTTTTTTGAATTTTTTTTTTTCGAAAATTTTTTTGAAATTTTTTTGAAATTTTTTTAAAATTTTTTTTTTGAAATTTTTTTTTCAATTTTTTTTAAAATTTTTTTTTAAAATTTTTTTTTTGAATTTTTTTTAAAATTTTTTTTCTGAAAATTTTTTAAAATTTTCTTTAAAATTTTTTTTTTAAATTTTTTGTTCTTGAAAATTTTTTTTTCGAATTTTTATTTTCATTTTTTTTTAAATTTTTTTTTCATTTTTTTTAAAATTTTTTTTTTGAAATTTTTTTGAAATTTTTTTTTTGAAAAATTTTTTTTTTGAAATTTTTTTTTTGAAAATTTTTTTTTTTAAATTTTTTTTTTGAAAATTTTTTTTTTGAAATTTTTTTTTTTCGAAAATTTTTTTGAAATTTTTTTTAAAATTTTTTGTTCTTGAAAATTTTTTTTTCGAATTTTTATTTTCAATTTTTTTTTAAATTTTTTTTTGGAATTTTTTTTAAATTTTGTTTTTGAAAATTTTTTTTTTTTTAATTTTTTTTTTGAAATTTTTTTTTTTTTAATTTTTTTTTTGAAATTTTATTTTTCCGAAAATTTTTTTGAAATTTTTTTTGAAAATTTTTTTTTTAAATTTTTTTTTTTCGAAAATTTTTTTGAAATTTTTTTTTTAATTTTTTTTTAAATTTTTTTTTTGAAATTTTTTTAAATTTTTTTTTCGAAATTTTTTTTCGAATTTTTTTTAATTTTTTTTTTTTCATTTTTTTTTAAATTTTTTTTTTGAAATTTTTTTGAAATTTTTTTTTTGAAAAATTTTTTTTCTGAAATTTTTTTTTTGAAAATTTTTTTTTTGAAATGTTTTTTTTGAAAATTTTTTTTTTGAAATTTTTTTTTTTCGAAAATTTTTTTGAAATTTTTTTTTAAATTTTTTGTTCTTGAAAATTTTTTTTTCGAATTTTTATTTTCAATTTTTTTTTAAATTTTTTTTTGAAATTGTTTTTAAATTTTGTTTTTGAAAATTTTTTTTTTTTTTATTTTTTTAAAAATTTTTTTCTGAAATTTTTTTTTTGAAATTTTTTTTTAAATTTTTTTTTAAATTTTTTTTTTGAAATTTTTTAAAATTTTTTTTTTTTTATTTTTTTTTCGAAATTTTTTTTCGAATTTTTTTTAATTTTTTTTTTTTCATTTTTTTTTTAATTTTTTTTTTGAAATTTTTTTGAAATTTTTTTTTTGAAAAATTTTTTTTCTGAAATTTTTTTTTTGAAAATTTTTTTTTTGAAATGTTTTTTTTGAAAATTTTTTTTTTGAAATTTTTTTTTTTCGAAAATTTTTTTGAAATTTTTTTTTAAATTTTTTGTTCTTGAAAATTTTTTTTTCGAATTTTTATTTTCAATTTTTTTTTAAATTTTTTTTTTGAAATTTTTTTTAAATTTTGTTTTTGAAAATTTTTTTTTTTTTTAATTTTTTTTTTGAAATTTTTTTTTTTAATTTTTTTTTTGAAATATTATTTTTTCGAAAATTTTTTTGAAATTTTTTTTGAAATTTTTTTTTGAAAATTTTTTTAAAATTTTTTTTTTTCAAATTTTTTGTTCTTGAAAATTTTTTTTTCGAATTTTTATTTTCAATTTTTTTTTAAATTTTTTTGTAAATTTTTTTTTGAAATTTTTTTTTTCGAAATTTTTTTTCGAATTTTTTTTAAATTTTTTTTTAAATTTTTTTTTGAAAATTTTTTTTTTTAAATTTTTTTAAAAAATTTTTTTTTTGAAATTTTTTTAAAATTTTTTTTTTCAAATTTTTTGTTCTTGAAAATTTTTTTTTCGAATTTTTATTTTCAATTTTTTTTTAAATATTTTTTAAATTTTTTTTTTTTTTTGAAATTTTTTTTTTCGAAAATTTTTTTGAAATTTCTTTAAAAATTTTTTTTTTTTAATTTTTTTTTTTGAAATTTTTTTTTTTGAAATTTTATTTTTTCGAAAATTTTTTTGAAATTTTTTTTGAAATTTTTTTTTGAAAATTTTTTTAAATTTTTTATTTTCAAATTTTTTGTTCTTGAAAATTTTTTTTTCGAATTTTTATTTTCAATTTTTTTTTTCGAAATTTTTTTTTGAAAAATTTTTTTTTAGAATTTTTTTAAAAATTTTTTTTTTAATTTTTTTTTTTGAAATTTTTTTAAAATTTTTTCTGAATTTTTTTTGAAACTGTTTTGGAAATTTTTTTTTTTTGAAAATATTTTTTAAAATTTTTTTTTTTTTTGAAATTTTTCTTTTTCGAAAATTTTTTTGAAATTTTTTTTTTTGAAAATTCTTTTTTCGAATTTTTTTTTAAATTTTTTTTTAAATTTTTTTTTTGAAATTTTTTTAAAATTTTTTTTTTGAAATTTTTTTTTTTTGAAATTTTTTTTTTGAAAATTTTTTTTTTTTTAATTTTTTTTTTTCGAAAATTTTTTTGAATTTTTTTTTTTAATTTTTTTTTTCGAAAATTTTTTTGAAATTTTTTTTTTGAAATTTTTTTTTTTCGAATTTTTTTTTCAATTTTTTTTAAATTTTTTTTTTGAAATTTTTTTTTCAATTTTTTTTTAAATTTTTTTTTAAAATTTTTTTTTGAATTTTTTTTAAAATTTTTTTTCTGAAAATTTTTTAAAATTTTCTTTAAAATTTTTTTTTTTAATTTTTTGTTCTTGAAAATTTTTTTTTCGAATTTTTATTTTCATTTTTTTTAAAATTTTTTTTTCATTTTTTTTTTCATTTTTTTTTTAATTTTTTTGAAATTTTTTTTTTGAAAAATTTTTTTTTCGAAATTTTTTTTCGAATTTTTTTAAATTTTTTTTTTAATTTTTTTTTTTTAATTTTTTTAAAAATTTTTTTTTTGAAATTTTTTTTTTGAAATTTTTTTTTAAATTTTTTTTTAAATTTTTTTTTTGAAAATTTTTTTTTTTTGAATTTTTTTTTTTCGAAAATTTTTTTGAAATTTTTTTTTAAATTTTTTTTTGAAATTTTTTTTTTGAAAATTTTTTTTTTTTGAATTTTTTTTTTTCGAAAATTTTTTTTAAATTTTTTTTTAAATTTTTTTTTTAAATTTTTTTTTTGAAATTTTTTTTTGAAAATTGTTTTAAAATTTTTTTTAAAAATTTTTTGTTCTTGAAAAATTTTTTTTCGAATTTTTATTTTCAATTTTTTTTTTAATTTTTTTTTTAATTTTTTTTTTTTAATTTTTTTAAATTTTTTTTTTGAAAATTTTTTTTCGAATTTTTTTTAATTTTTTTTTAAATTTTTTTTTAAAAAATTTTTTAAAAATTTTTTTTTTGAAATTTTTTTTTTGAAAATTTTTTTTTTCGAAAATTTTTTTTTTGAAATTTTTTTGAAATTTTTTTTTTGAAATTTTTTTTTTTGAAATTTTTTTTTTCGAAAATTTTTTTGAAATTATTTTTAAATTTTTTTTTTGAAATTTTTTTTTTTTTGAAATTTTTTTTTTGGAAATTTTTTTTTTTTGAATTTTTTTTTTCGAAAATTTTTTTGAAATTTTTTTTTAAATTTTTTTTTGAAATTTTTTTTTTGAAAATTTTTTTTTTTTGAATTTTTTTTTTTCGAAAATTTTTTTGAAATTTTTTTTTAAATTTTTTTTTTTAATTTTTTTTTTTAAATTTTTTTTTGAAAATTGTTTTAAATTTTTTTTTAAAAATTTTTTGTTCTTGATTTTTTTTTTGAAAATTTTATTTTCAATTTTTTTTAAATTTTTTTTTTGAAATTTTTTTTTCGAATTTTTATTTTCAATTTTTTTTTAAATTTTTTTTTTTATTTTTTTTTTGAAATTTTTTTAAATTTTTTTTTTTGAAAATTTTTTTTTTCGAAAATTTTTTTGAAATTTTTTTTTTGAAAATTTTTTTTTGAAAATTTTTTTTTCAATTTTTTTAAAATTTTTTTTTTGAAATTTTTTTTTCAATTTTTTTTAAAATTTTTTTTTTAAATTTTTTTTTTGAATTTTTTTTAAAATTTTTTTTCTGAAAATTTTTTAAAATTTTCTTTAAAATTTTTTTTTTAAATTTTTTGTTCTTTAAAATTTTTTTTTTTAATTTTTTGTTTTTCAAAATTTTTTTTTCGAATTTTTATTTTAATTTTTTTTTTTAATTTTTTTTCATTTTTTTTTAAATTTTTTTTTTGAAATTTTTTTGAAATTTTTTTTTTGAAAAATTTTTTTTTTGAAATTTTTTTTTTTTGAAATTTTTTTTTTGAAAATTTTTTTTTTTTGAATTTTTTTTTTTCGAAAATTTTTTTGAAATTTTTTTGAAATTTTTTTGAAATTTTTTTTAAATTTTTTTTTTGAAATTTTTTTTTCAATTTTTTTTTAAATTTTTTTTTTAAATTTTTTTTTTGAATTTTTTTTAAAATTTTTTTTCTGAAATTTTTTTAAAATTTTCTTCAAAATTTTTTTTTTTAATTTTTTGTTCTTGAAAATTTTTTTTTCGAATTTTTATTTTCATTTTTTTTAAATTTTTTGTTTCATTTTTTTTTTAATTTTTTTTTTGAAATTTTTTTGAAATTTTTTTGAAATTTTTTTTTTGAAAAATTTTTTTTTTGAAATTTTTTTTTGAAAATTTTTTTTTTGAAATTTTTTTTTTGAAAATTTTTTTTTTGAAATTTTTTTTTTTCGAAAATTTTTTTGAAATTTTTTTTAAAATTTTTTGTTCATGAAAATTTTTTTTTCGAATTTTTATTTTCAATTTTTTTTTAATTTTTTTTTTTGGAATTTTTTTTAAATTTTGTTTTTGAAAATTTTTTTTTTTTAAATTTTTTTTTTGAAATTTTTTTTTTTAATTTTTTTTTTGAAATTTTATTTTTTCGAAAATTTTTTTGAAATTTTTTTTGAAAATTTTTTTTTTAAATTTTTTTTTTTCGAAGATTTTTTTGAAATTTTTTTTTTAATTTTTTTTTAAATTTTTTTTTTGAAATTTTTTTAAATTTTTTTTTCGAAATTTTTTTTCGAATTTTTTTAAATTTTTTTTTTAATTTTTTTTTTTAAATTTTTTTAAAAATTTTTTTTTGAAATTTTTTTTTTGAAATTTTTTTTTAAATTTTTTTTTTAATTTTTTTTTTGAAATTTTTTTAAATTTTTTTTTTTTTTTTTTTTTTTTTCGAAATTTTTTTTCGAATTTTTTTTAATTTTTTTTTTTTAATTTTTTTAAAAATTTTTTTTTGAAATTTTTTTTAAATTTTTTTTTTGAAATTTTTTTAAATTTTTTTTTTTAAAATTTTTTTTTCGAAATTTTTTTTCGAATTTTTTTTAATTTTTTTTTTAATTTTTTTTTTTAAATTTTTTTAAAAATTTTTTTTTGAAATTTTTTTTTTGAAAATTTTTTTTTTCGAAAATTTTTTTTTTGAAATTTTTTTTTTGAAAAAATTTTTTTTTGAAATTTTTTTTTTGAAAAAATTTTTTTTTGAAATTTTTTTTTTGAAATTTTTTTTTTTAATTTTTTTTTTCGAAAATTTTTTTGAAATTTTTTTTAAATTTTTTTTTTGAAATTTTTTTTTTTTTGAAATTTTTTTTTTGAAAATTTTTTTTTTTGAATTTTTTTTTTCGAAAATTTTTTTGAAATTTTTTTTAAAATTTTTTTTTGAAATTTTTTTTTTGAAAATTTTTTTTTTTTAATTTTTTTTTTTCGAAAATTTTTTTGAAATTTTTTTTTAAATTTTTTTTTTTTATTTTTTTTTTGAAATTTTTTTTTGAAAATTTTTTTTTCAATTTTTTTTAAATTTTTTTTTTGAAATTTTTTTTTCAATTTTTTTTTAAATTTTTTTTTTTAATTTTTTCTTTGAATTTTTTTTAAAATTTTTTTTCTGAAAATTTTTTAAAATTTTCTTTAAAATTTTTTTTTTTAATTTTTTGTTCTTTAAAATTTTTTTTTTAAATTTTTTGTTCTTGAAAATTTTTTTTTCGAATTTTTATTTTCATTTTTTTTTTTAATTTTTTTTCATTTTTTTTTAAATTTTTTTTTTGAAATTTTTTTGAAATTTTTTTTTTGAAAAATTTTTTTTTTGAAATTTTTTTTTTGAAATTTTTTTTTTGAAAATTTTTTTTTTTTTATTTTTTTTTTCGAAAATTTTTTTTAAATTTTTTTTAAATTTTTTTTTTGAAATTTTTTTTTCAATTTTTTTTTTAATTTTTTTTTAAAATTTGTTTTTTGAATTTTTTTTAAAATTTTTTTTCTGAAAATTTTTTAAAATTTTCTTTAAAATTTTTTTTTTTAATTTTTTGTTCTTGAAAATTTTTTTTTCGAATTTTTATTTTCATTTTTTTTAAAATTTTTTTTTCATTTTTTTTTTAATTTTTTTTTTGAAATTTTTTTGAAATTTTTTTTTTGAAAAATTTTTTTTCTGAAATTTTTTTTTTGAAAATTTTTTTTTTGAAATGTTTTTTTTGAAAATTTTTTTTTTGAAATTTTTTTTTTTCGAAAATTTTTTTGAAATTTTTTTTAAAATTTTTTGTTCTTGAAAATTTTTTTTTCGAATTTTTATTTTCAATTTTTTTTTAAATTTTTTTTTTGGAATTTTTTTTAAATTTTGTTTTTGAAAATTTTTTTTTTTTTTAATTTTTTTTTTGAAATTTTTTTTTTTTAATTTTTTTTTTGAAATTTTATTTTTTCGAAAATTTTTTTGAAATTTTTTTTGAAATTTTTTTTTGAAAATTTTTTTAAAATTTTTTTTTTCAAATTTTTTGTTCTTGAAAATTTTTTTTTCGAATTTTTATTTTCAATTTTTTTTAAATTTTTTTAAAAATTTTTTTTCGAAATTTTTTTTTTCGAAATTTTTTTTCGAATTTTTTTAAAATTTTTTTTAAAATTTTTTTTTGAAAATTTTTTTTTTTAAATTTTTTTAAAAATTTTTTTTTTGAAATTTTTTTAAAATTTTTTTTTTCAAATTTTTTGTTCTTGAAAATTTTTTTTTCGAATTTTTATTTTCAATTTTTTTTTAAATATTTTTTAAAATTTTTTTTTTCGAAAATTTTTTTGAAATTTTTTTTAAAATTTTTTTTTTTAAATTTTTTTTTTGAAATTTTTTTTTTTGAAATTTTTTTTTTGAAATTTTATTTTTTCGAAAATTTTTTTGAAATTTTTTTGAAATTTTTTTTTGAAAATTTTTTTAAATTTTTTATTTTCAAATTTTTTGTTCTTGAAAATTTTTTTTTCGAATTTTTATTTTCAATTTTTTTTTTAATTTTTTTTTGAATTTTTTTTTTCGAAATTTTTTTTTGAAAAATTTTTTTTTTTAATTTTTTTAAAAATTTTTTTTTTCAATTTTTTTTTTTAAATTTTTTAAAAATTTTTTCTGAATTTTTTTTGAAACTGTTTTGGAATTTTTTTTTTTTTGAAAATATTTTTAAAAAATTTTTTTTTTTTTTGAAATTTTTCTTTTTCGAAAATTTTTTTGAAATTTTTTTTTTTGAAAATTCTTTTTTCGAATTTTTTTTAAAATTTTTTTTTAAATTTTTTTTTTGAAATTTTTTTTAAATTTTTTTTTTGAAATTTTTTAATTTTGAAATTTTTTTTTTGAAAATTTTTTTTTTTGAATTTTTTTTTTCGAAAATTTTTTTTAAATTTTTTTTAAATTTTTTTTTTGAAATTTTTTTTTCAATTTTTTTTTTAATTTTTTTTTAAAATTTTTTTTTTGAATTTTTTTTAAAATTTTTTTTCTGAAAATTTTTTAAAATTTTCTTTAAAATTTTTTTTTTTAATTTTTTGTTCTTGAAAATTTTTTTTTCGAATTTTTATTTTCATTTTTTTTAAAATTTTTTTTTCATTTTTTTTTTAATTTTTTTTTTGAAATTTTTTTGAAATTTTTTTTTTGAAAAATTTTTTTTCTGAAATTTTTTTTTTGAAAATTTTTTTTTTGAAATGTTTTTTTTGAAAATTTTTTTTTTGAATTTTTTTTTTTCGAAAATTTTTTTGAAATTTTTTTTTAAATTTTTTGTTCTTGAAAATTTTTTTTTCGAATTTTTATTTTCAATTTTTTTTTAAATTTTTTTTTTGGAATTTTTTTTAAATTTTGTTTTTGAAAATTTTTTTTTTTTTTAATTTTTTTTTTGAAATTTTTTTTTTTAATTTTTTTTTTGAAATTTTATTTTTTCGAAAATTTTTTTGAAATTTTTTTTGAAATTTTTTTTTGAAAATTTTTTAAAAATTTTTTTTTTCAAATTTTTTGTTCTTGAAAATTTTTTTTTCGAATTTTTATTTTCAATTTTTTTTAAAATTTTTTTTTGAAATTTTTTTTTTCGAAATTTTTTTTCGAATTTTTTTTAAATTTTTTTTTAAATTTTTTTTTGAAATTTTTTTTTTTAAATTTTTTAAAAAATTTTTTTTTTGAAATTTTTTAAAAATTTTTTTTTTCAAATTTTTTGTTCTTGAAAATTTTTTTTTCGAATTTTTATTTTCAATTTTTTTTTAAATATTTTTTAAAATTTTTTTTTTTTGAAATTTTTTTTTTTCGAAAATTTTTTTGAAATTTTTTTTAAAATTTTTTTTTTTAAATTTTTTTTTTTGAAATTTTTTTTTTGAAATTTTATTTTTTCGAAAATTTTTTTGAAATTTTTTTTAAAATTTTTTTTTGAAAATTTTTTTAAATTTTTTATTTTCAAATTTTTTGTTCTTGAAAATTTTTTTTTCGAATTTTTATTTTCAATTTTTTTTTTCGAAAATTTTTTTTTTAAATTTTTTTTTTGAAATTTTTTTAAAATTTTTTCTGAATTTTTTTTGAAACTGTTTTGGAAATTTTTTTTTTTTGAAAATATTTTTTAAATTTTTTTTTTTTTTTGAAATTTTTCTTTTTCGAAAATTTTTTTGAAATTTTTTTTTTTGAAAATTCTTTTTTCGAATTTTTTTTTAAATTTTTTTTTAAATTTTTTTTTTGAAATTTTTTTAAAATTTTTTTTTTGAAATTTTTTTTTTTTGAAATTTTTTTTTTGAAAATTTTTTTTTTTTGAATTTTTTTTTTCGAAAATTTTTTTGAATTTTTTTTTTTAATTTTTTTTTTCGAAAATTTTTTTGAAATTTTTTTTTTGAAATTTATTTTTTTCGAATTTTTTTTTCAATTTTTTAAAATTTTTTTTTTAATTTTTTTTTTAAATTTTTTAAAAAATTTTTTTTTTGAAATTTTTTTTTTGAAATTTTTTTTAAAATTTTTTTTTAAATTTTTTTTTTGAAAATTTTTTTTTTTTGAATTTTTTTTTTTCGAAAATTTTTTTGAAATTTTTTTTTAAATTTTTTTTTGAAATTTTTTTTTTGAAAATTTTTTTTTTTTGAATTTTTTTTTTTCGAAAATTTTTTTTAAATTTTTTTTTAAATTTTTTTTTAAAATTTTTTTTTTGAAATTTTTTTTTGAAAATTGTTTTAAAATTTTTTTTAAAAATTTTTTGTTCCTGAAAAATTTTTTTTCGAATTTTTATTTTCAATTTTTTTTTTAATTTTTTTTTAAATTTTTTTTTAAAAATTTTTTTAAATTTTTTTTTTGAAAATTTTTTTTCGAATTTTTTTTAATTTTTTTTTAAATTTTTTTTTAAAAATTTTTTTAAAAATTTTTTTTTTGAAATTTTTTTTTTGAAAATTTTTTTTTTCGAAAATTTTTTTTTTGAAATTTTTTTGAAATTTTTTTTTTGAAATTTTTTTTTTTTGAAATTTTTTTTTTCGAAAATTTTTTTGAAATTATTTTTAAATTTTTTTTTTGAAATTTTTTTTTTTTTGAAATTTTTTTTTTGAAAATTTTTTTTTTTTGAATTTTTTTTTTCGAAAATTTTTTTGAAATTTTTTTTTAAATTTTTTTTTGAAATTTTTTTTTTGAAAATTTTTTTTTTTGAATTTTTTTTTTTTCGAAAATTTTTTTGAAATTTTTTTTTTAAATTTTTTTTTTTAATTTTTTTTTTTAATTTTTTTTTGAAAATTGTTTTAAAATTTTTTTTAAAAATTTTTTGTTCTTGATTTTTTTTTTGAAAATTTTTTTTTCAATTTTTTTTAAATTTTTTTTTTGAAATTTTTTTTTCGAATTTTTATTTTCAATTTTTTTTTAAATTTTTTTTTTAATTTTTTTTTTGAAATTTTTTTAAATTTTTTTTTTTGAAAATTTTTTTTTTCGAAAATTTTTTTGAAATTTTTTTTTTGAAATTTTTTTTTCAATTTTTTTTAAAATTTTTTTTTTAAATTTTTTTTTTGAATTTTTTTTAAAATTTTTTTTCTGAAAATTTTTTAAAATTTTCTTTAAATTTTTTTTTTTAAATTTTTTGTTCTTTAAAATTTTTTTTTTAAATTTTTTGTTTTTCAAAATTTTTTTTTCGAATTTTTATTTTAATTTTTTTTTTTAATTTTTTCTCATTTTTTTTTAAATTTTTTTTTTGAAATTTTTTTGAAATTTTTTTTTTGAAAAATTTTTTTTTTGAAATTTTTTTTTTTTGAAATTTTTTTTTTGAAAATTTTTTTTTTTGAATTTTTTTTTTTCGAAAATTTTCTTGAAATTTTTTTGAAATTTTTTTTTTGAAATTTTTTTTTCAATTTTTTTTTAAATTTTTTTTTAAAATTTTTTTTTTGAATTTTTTTTAAAATTTTTTTTCTGAAAATTTTTTAAAATTTTCTTTAAAATTTTTTTTTAAATTTTTTGTTCTTGGAAATTTTTTTTTCGAATTTTTATTTTCATTTTTTTTAAATTTTTTTTTTTCATTTTTTTTTAAATTTTTTTTTTGAAATTTTTTTGAAATTTTTTTTTTGAAAAATTTTTTTTTTGAAATTTTTTTTTTGAAAATTTTTTTTTTGAAATTTTTTTTTTGAAAATTTTTTTTTTGAAATTTTTTTTTTTCGAAAATTTTTTTGAAATTTTTTTTAAAATTTTTTGTTCTTGAAAATTTTTTTTTCGAATTTTTATTTTCAATTTTTTTTTTAATTTTTTTTTTGGAATTTTTTTTAAATTTTGTTTTTGAAAATTTTTTTTTTTTTAATTTTTTTTTTGAAATTTTTTTTTTTTTTATTTTTTTTTTGAAATTTTATTTTTTCGAAAAATTTTTTGAAATTTTTTTTGAAAATTTTTTTTTTAAATTTTTTTTTTTCGAAAATTTTTTTGAAATTTTTTTTTAAATTTTTTTTTAAATTTTTTTTTTGAAATTTTTTTAAATTTTTTTTTCGAAATTTTTTTTCGAATTTTTTTAAATTTTTTTTTTAATTTTTTTTTTTAAATTTTTTTAAAAATTTTTTTTTGAAATTTTTTTTTTGAAATTTTTTTTTAAATTTTTTTTTTAATTTTTTTTTTGAAATTTTTTTAAATTTTTTTTTTTTTTTTTTTTTCGAAATTTTTTTTCGAATTTTTTTTAATTTTTTTTTTAAATTTTTTTAAAAAATTTTTTTTGAAATTTTTTTTAAATTTTTTTTTTGAAATTTTTTTAATTTTTTTTTTTTTAAATTTTTTTTTCGAAATTGTTTTTCGAATTTTTTTTAATTTTTTTTTTTAAATTTTTTTAAAAATTTTTTTTTTGAAATTTTTTTTTTGAAAATTTTTTTTTTCGAAAATTTTTTTTTTGAAATTTTTTTTTTGAAAAAATTTTTTTTTGAAATTTTTTTTTTGAAATTTTTTTTTTTGAAATTTTTTTTTTCGAAAATTTTTTTGAAATTTTTTTTAAATTTTTTTTTTGAAATTTTTTTTTTTTTGAAATTTTTTTTTTGAAAATTTTTTTTTTTGAATTTTTTTTTTTCGAAAATTTTTTTGAAATTTTTTTTAAAATTTTTTTTTGAAATTTTTTTTTTGAAAATTTTTTTTTTTAATTTTTTTTTTTCGAAAATTTTTTTGAAATTTTTTTTTAAATTTTTTTTTTAAATTTTTTTTTTGAAATTTTTTTTTGAAAATTTTTTTTTCAATTTTTTTTAAATTTTTTTTTTTAAATTTTTTTTTTGAATTTTTTTTAAAATTTTTTTTCTGAAAATTTTTTAAAATTTTCTTTAAAATTTTTTTTTTTAATTTTTTGTTCTTTAAAATTTTTTTTTTTAATTTTTTTTTTAATTTTTTGTTCTTTAAAATTTTTTTTTTAAATTTTTTGTTCTTGAAAATTTTTTTTTCGAATTTTTATTTTCATTTTTTTTTTAAATTTTTTTTCATTTTTTTTTAATTTTTTTTTTGAAATTTTTTTGAATTTTTTTTTTGAAAAATTTTTTTTTTGAAATTTTTTTTTTTTGAAATTTTTTTTTTGAAAATTTTTTTTTTTTGAATTTTTTTTTTTCGAAAATTTTTTTTAAAATTTTTTTTAAATTTTTTATTTGAAATTTTTTTTTCAATTTTTTTTTAAATTTTTTTTTAAAATTTTTTTTTTGAATTTTTTTTAAAATTTTTTTTCTGAAAATTTTTTAAAATTTTCTTTAAAATTTTTTTTTTTAATTTTTTGTTCTTTAAAATTTTTTTTTTAAATTTTTTGTTCTTGAAAATTTTTTTTTCGAATTTTTATTTTCATTTTTTTTTTTAATTTTTTTTCATTTTTTTTTAAATTTTTTTTTTGAAATTTTTTTGAAATTTTTTTTTTGAAAAATTTTTTTTTTGAAATTTTTTTTTTGAAATTTTTTTTTTGAAAATTTTTTTTTTTTTATTTTTTTTTTCGAAAATTTTTTTTAAATTTTTTTTAAATTTTTTTTTTGAAATTTTTTTTTCAATTTTTTTTTTAATTTTTTTTTAAAATTTTTTTTTTGAATTTTTTTTAAAATTTTTTTTCTGAAAATTTTTTAAAATTTTCTTTAAAATTTTTTTTTTTAATTTTTTGTTCTTGAAAATTTTTTTTTCGAATTTTTATTTTCATTTTTTTTAAAATTTTTTTTTCATTTTTTTTTTAATTTTTTTTTTGAAATTTTTTTGAAATTTTTTTTTTGAAAAATTTTTTTTCTGAAATTTTTTTTTTGAAAATTTTTTTTTTGAAATGTTTTTTTTGAAAATTTTTTTTTTGAAATTTTTTTTTTTCGAAAATTTTTTTGAAATTTTTTTTAAAATTTTTTGTTCTTGAAAATTTTTTTTTCGAATTTTTATTTTCAATTTTTTTTTAAATTTTTTTTTTGGAATTTTTTTTAAATTTTGTTTTTGAAAATTTTTTTTTTTTTTAATTTTTTTTTTGAAATTTTTTTTTTTTAATTTTTTTTTTGAAATTTTATTTTTTCGAAAATTTTTTTGAAATTTTTTTTGAAATTTTTTTTTGAAAATTTTTTTAAAATTTTTTTTTTCAAATTTTTTGTTCTTGAAAATTTTTTTTTCGAATTTTTATTTTCAATTTTTTTTAAATTTTTTTAAAAATTTTTTTTCGAAATTTTTTTTTTCGAAATTTTTTTTCGAATTTTTTTAAAATTTTTTTTAAAATTTTTTTTTGAAAATTTTTTTTTTTAAATTTTTTTAAAAATTTTTTTTTTGAAATTTTTTTAAAATTTTTTTTTTCAAATTTTTTGTTCTTGAAAATTTTTTTTTCGAATTTTTATTTTCAATTTTTTTTTAAATATTTTTTAAAATTTTTTTTTTCGAAAATTTTTTTAAAATTTTTTTTAAAATTTTTTTTTTTAAATTTTTTTTTTGAAATTTTTTTTTTTGAAATTTTTTTTTTGAAATTTTATTTTTTCGAAAATTTTTTTGAAATTTTTTTGAAATTTTTTTTTGAAAATTTTTTTAAATTTTTTATTTTCAAATTTTTTGTTCTTGAAAATTTTTTTTTCGAATTTTTATTTTCAATTTTTTTTTTAATTTTTTTTTGAATTTTTTTTTTCGAAATTTTTTTTTGAAAAATTTTTTTTTTTAATTTTTTTAAAAATTTTTTTTTTCAATTTTTTTTTTTAAATTTTTTAAAAATTTTTTCTGAATTTTTTTTGAAACTGTTTTGGAATTTTTTTTTTTTTGAAAATATTTTTAAAAAATTTTTTTTTTTTTTGAAATTTTTCTTTTTCGAAAATTTTTTTGAAATTTTTTTTTTTGAAAATTCTTTTTTCGAATTTTTTTTAAAATTTTTTTTTAAATTTTTTTTTTGAAATTTTTTTTAAATTTTTTTTTTGAAATTTTTTAATTTTGAAATTTTTTTTTTGAAAATTTTTTTTTTTGAATTTTTTTTTTCGAAAATTTTTTTTAAATTTTTTTTAAATTTTTTTTTTGAAATTTTTTTTTCAATTTTTTTTTTAATTTTTTTTTAAAATTTTTTTTTTGAATTTTTTTTAAAATTTTTTTTCTGAAAATTTTTTAAAATTTTCTTTAAAATTTTTTTTTTTAATTTTTTGTTCTTGAAAATTTTTTTTTCGAATTTTTATTTTCATTTTTTTTAAAATTTTTTTTTCATTTTTTTTTTAATTTTTTTTTTGAAATTTTTTTGAAATTTTTTTTTTGAAAAATTTTTTTTCTGAAATTTTTTTTTTGAAAATTTTTTTTTTGAAATGTTTTTTTTGAAAATTTTTTTTTTGAATTTTTTTTTTTCGAAAATTTTTTTGAAATTTTTTTTTAAATTTTTTGTTCTTGAAAATTTTTTTTTCGAATTTTTATTTTCAATTTTTTTTTAAATTTTTTTTTTGGAATTTTTTTTAAATTTTGTTTTTGAAAATTTTTTTTTTTTTTAATTTTTTTTTTGAAATTTTTTTTTTTAATTTTTTTTTTGAAATTTTATTTTTTCGAAAATTTTTTTGAAATTTTTTTTGAAATTTTTTTTTGAAAATTTTTTAAAAATTTTTTTTTTCAAATTTTTTGTTCTTGAAAATTTTTTTTTCGAATTTTTATTTTCAATTTTTTTTAAAATTTTTTTTTGAAATTTTTTTTTTCGAAATTTTTTTTCGAATTTTTTTTAAATTTTTTTTTAAATTTTTTTTTGAAATTTTTTTTTTTAAATTTTTTAAAAAATTTTTTTTTTGAAATTTTTTAAAAATTTTTTTTTTCAAATTTTTTGTTCTTGAAAATTTTTTTTTCGAATTTTTATTTTCAATTTTTTTTTAAATATT
>OX101822.2:29716627-29749127 GCA_944452925.2 Chrysolina oricalcia | reverse complement strand
TCTTTTTTCGAATTTTTTTTAAAATTTTTTTTTAAATTTTTTTTTTGAAATTTTTTTAAAATTTTTTTTTTGAATTTTTTTTTTTTTGAAATTTTTTTTTTGAAAATTTTTTTTTCGAATTTTTTTTTAAATTTTTTTTTAAATTTTTTTTTTGAAATTTTTTTAAAATTTTTTTTTTGAATTTTTTTTTTTCGAAAATTTTTTTAAAATTTTTTTTCAAATTTTTTTTTAAAATTTTTTTTTCGAAATTTTTTTTTGAAAATTGTTTTAAAATTTTTTTTAAAAATTTTTTGTTCTTGAAAAATTTTTTTTCGAATTTTTATTTTCAATTTTTTTTTTAATTTTTTTTTTAATTTTTTTTTTTAATTTTTTTAAATTTTTTTTTTGAAAATTTTTTTTCGAATTTTTTTTAATTTTTTTTTTAATTTTTTTTTAAAAATTTTTTTAAAAATTTTTTTTTTGAAATTTTTTTTTTGAAAATTTTTTTTTTCGAAAATTTTTTTTTTGAAATTTTTTTGAAATTTTTTTTTTGAAATTTTTTTTTTTTGAAATTTTTTTTTTCGAAAATTTTTTTGAAATTTTTTTTTTGAAATTTTTCTTTTTTGAAATTTTTTTTTTGAAAATTTTTTTTTTTTGAATTTTTTTTTTCGAAATTTTTTTTCGAATTTTTTTAAATTTTTTTTTTAATTTTTTTTTTTAAATTTTTTTAAAAATTTTTTTTTGAAATTTTTTTTTTGAAATTTTTTTTTAAATTTTTTTTTTTGAAATTTTTTTAAATTTTTTTTTTTTATTTTTTTTTCGAAATTTTTTTTCGAATTTTTTTTAATTTTTTTTTTTAAATTTTTTTAAAAATTTTTTTTTGAAATTTTTTTTAAATTTTTTTTTGAAATTTTTTTAAATTTTTTTTTTTTTAATTTTTTTTTCGAAATTTTTTTTCGAATTTTTTTAAATTTTTTTTTAAATTTTTTTTTTTAAATTTTTTTAAAAATTTTTTTTTTGAAATTTTTTTTTTGAAAATTTTTTTTTTCGAAAATTTTTTTTTTGAAATTTTTTTTTTGAAAAAATTTTTTTTTGAAATTTTTTTTTTGAAATTTTTTTTTTGAAATTTTTTTTTTCGAAAATTTTTTTGAAATTTTTTTTAAATTTTTTTTTTTAAATTTTTTTTTTTTTGAAATTTTTTTTTTGAAAATTTTTTTTTTTTGAATTTTTTTTTTTCGAAAATTTTTTTGAAATTTTTTTTTAAATTTTTTTTTGAAATTTTTTTTTAAATTTTTTTTTTTAATTTTTTTTTTGAAATTTTTTTTTGAAAATTTTTTTTTTCAATTTTTTTTAAATTTTTTTTTTGAAATTTTTTTTTCAATTTTTTTTAAAATTTTTTTTTTAAATTTTTTTTTGAATTTTTTTTAAAATTTTTTTTCTGAAAATTTTTCAAAATTTTCTTTAAAATTTTTTTTTTAAATTTTTTGTTCTTTAAAATTTTTTTTTTAAATTCTTTGTTCTTGAAAATTTTTTTTTCGAATTTTTATTTTCATTTTTTTTTTAAATTTTTTTTCATTTTTTTTTTAATTTTTTTTTTGAAATTTTTTTGAAATTTTTTTTTTGAAAATTTTTTTTTTTGAAATTTTTTTTTTTTGAAATTTTTTTTTTGAAAATTTTTTTTTTTTGAATTTTTTTTTTTCGAAAATTTTTTTTTAATTTTTTTTTTGAAATTTTTTTTTCAATTTTTTTTTTAATTTTTTTTTTAAATTTTTTTTTTGAATTTTTTTTAAAATTTTTTTTCTGAAAATTTTTTAAAATTTTCTTTAAAATTTTTTTTTTAAATTTTTTGTTCTTGAAAATTTTTTTTTCGAATTTTTATTTTCATTTTTTTTAAAAATTTTTTTTCATTTTTTTTAAATTTTTTTTTTGAAATTTTTTTGAAATTTTTTTTTTGAAAAATTTTTTTTCTGAAATTTTTTTTTTGAAAATTTTTTTTTTGAAATGTTTTTTTTGAAAATTTTTTTTTTTCGAAAATTTTTTTGAAATTTTTTTTTAAATTTTTTGTTCTTGAAAATTTTTTTTTCGAATTTTCATTTTCAATTTTTTTTAAATTTTTTTTTTGGAATTTTTTTTAAATTTTGTTTTTGAAAATTCTTTTTTTTTTAATTTTTTTTTTGAAATTTTTTTTTTTTAATTTTTTTTTTGAAATTTTATTTTTTCGAAAATTTTTTTGAAATTTTTTTTGAAATTTTTTTTTGAAAATTTTTTTAAAATTTTTTTTTTTCAAATTTTTTGTTCTTGAAAATTTTTTTTTCGAATTTTTATTTTCAATTTTTTTTTAATTTTTTTTAAAATTTTTTTTTGAAATTTTTTTTTTCGAAATTTTTTTTTCGAATTTTTTTAAAATTTTTTTTTAAATTTTTTTTTGAAAATTTTTTTTTTTAAATTTTTTTAAAAATTTTTTTTTTGAAATTTTTTTAAAATTTTTTTTTTCAAATTTTTTGTTCTTGAAAATTTTTTTTTCGAATTTTTATTTTCAATTTTTTTTAAATATTTTTTAAAATTTTTTTTTTTTTTTGAAATTTTATTTTCGAAAATTTTTTTGAAATTTTTTTTAAAATTTTTTTTTTTAAATTTTTTTTTTGAAATTTTTTTTTTTGAAATTTTTTTTTTGAAATTTTATTTTTTCGAAAATTTTTTTGAAATTTTTTTTGAAATTTTTTTTTGAAAATTTTTTTAAATTTTTTATTTTCAAATTTTTTGTTCTTGAAAATTTTTTTTTCGAATTTTTATTTTCAATTTTTTTTTAAATTTTTTTTTGAATTTTTTTTTTCGAAATTTTTTTTTGAAAAATTTTTTTTTAAAATTTTTTTAAAAATTTTTTTTTTAAATTTTTTTTTTGAAATTTTTTTAAAATTTTTTCTGAATTTTTTTTTGAAACTGTTTTGGAAATTTTTTTTTTTTGAAAATATTTTTTAAAATTTTTTTTTTTTTTTGAAATTTTTCTTTTTCGAAAATTTTTTTGAAATTTTTTTTTTTGAAAATTCTTTTTTCGAATTTTTTTTTAAATTTTTTTTTAAATTTTTTTTTTGAAATTTTTTTAAAATTTTTTTTTTGAAATTTTTTTTTTTGAAATTTTTTTTTTGAAAATTTTTTTTTTTTGAATTTTTTTTTTTCGAAAATTTTTTTGAATTTTTTTTTTAAATTTTTTTTTTCGAAAATTTTTTTGAAATTTTTTTTTTGAAATTTTTTTTTTTCGAATTTTTTTTTCAATTTTTTTTAAATTTTTTTTTTGAAATTTTTTTTTCAATTTTTTTTTTAATTTTTTTTTTAAATTTTTTTTTGAATTTTTTTTAAAATTTTTTTTCTGAAAATTTTTTAAAATTTTCTTTAAAATTTTTTTTTTTAATTTTTTGTTCTTGAAAATTTTTTTTTCGAATTTTTATTTTCTTTTTTTTTTAAATTTTTTTTTCATTTTTTTTTTTCATTTTTTTTAAAATTTTTTTGAAATTTTTTTTTTGAAAAATTTTTTTTTCGAAATTTTTTTTCGAATTTTTTTAAATTTTTTTTTTAATTTTTTTTTTTTAATTTTTTTAAAAATTTTTTTTTTGAAATTTTTTTTTTGAAATTTTTTTTTAAATTTTTTTTTAAATTTTTTTTTTGAAAAATTTTTTTTTTTTGAATTTTTTTTTTCGAAAATTTTTTTGAAATTTTTTTTTAAATTTTTTTTTGAAATTTTTTTTTTGAAAATTTTTTTTTTTTGAATTTTTTTTTTCGAAAATTTTTTTTAAATTTTTTTTTAAATTTTTTTTTTTAATTTTTTTTTTGAAATTTTTTTTTGAAAATTGTTTTAAAATTTTTTTTAAAAATTTTTTGTTCTTTAAAAATTTTTTTTCGAATTTTTATTTTCAATTTTTTTTTTAATTTTTTTTTTAATTTTTTTTTTAAATTTTTTTAAATTTTTTTTTTGAAAATTTTTTTTTTCGAAAATTTTTTTGAAATTTTTTTTTTGAAAATTTTTTTTTGAAAATTTTTTTTTCAATTTTTTTTAAATTTTTTTTTTGAAATTTTTTTTTCAATTTTTTTTAAATTTTTTTTTTTAAATTTTTTTTTTGAATTTTTTTTAAATTTTTTTTTTATTTTTTTAAAAATTTTTTTTGAAAATTTTTTTTTTGAAATTTTTTTTTTGAAATTTTTTTGAAATTTTTTTTTTGAAAAATTTTTTTTTTGAAATTTTTTTTTTTTGAAATTTTTTTTTTGAAAATTTTTTTTTTTTGAATTTTTTTTTTTCGAAAATTTTTTTGAAATTTTTTTTTTGAAATTTTTTTTTTGAAATTTTTTTTTCAATTTTTTTTTTAATTTTTTTTTTAAATTTTTTTTTTGAATTTTTTTTAAATTTTTTTTTCTGAAAATTTTTTAAAATTTTCTTTAAAATTTTTTGTTCTTGAAAATTTTTTTTTCGAATTTTTATTTTCATTTTTTTTTAAATTTTTTTTTCATTTTTTTTTAAATTTTTTTTTTGAAATTTTTTTGAAATTTTTTTTTGGAATTTTTTTTTGAAAATTTTTTTTTTTTAATTTTTTTTTTGAAAATTTTTTTTTTGAAATTTTTTTTTTTCGAAAATTTTTTTGAAATTTTTTTTTAAATTTTTTGTTCTTGAAATTTTTATTTTCAATTTTTTTTTAAATTAATTTTTTGAAATTTTTTTTAAATTTTGTTTTTGAAAATTTTTTTTTTTAAATTTTTTTTTTGAAATTTTTTTTTTTAAATTTTTTTTTTGAAATTTTATTTTTTCGAAAATTTTTTTGAAATTTTTTTTGAAATTTTTTTTTGAAAATTTTTTTAAAATTTTTTTTTTCAAATTTTTTGTTCTTGAAAATTTTTTTTTCGAATTTTTATTTTCATTTTTTTTTAAATTTTTTTTTAAATTTTTTTTTGAAATTTTTTTTTTCGAATTTTTTTTTCGAATTTTTTTTAAATTTTTTTTTTAAATTTTTTTTTGAAAAATTTTTTTTTTAAATTTTTTTAAAAATTTTTTTTTTGAAATTTTTTTAAAATTTTTTTTTTCAAATTTTTTGTTCTTGAAAATTTTTTTTTCGAATTTTTATTTTCAATTTTCTTTAAAATTTTTTTTAAAATTTTTTTTTGACATTTTTTTTTTGAAATTTTTTTTCGAATTTTTTTTAAATTTTTTTTTTAATTTTTTTTTGAAAAATTTTTTTTCAAAATTTTTTTAAAAATTTTTTTTTGAAATTTTTTTAAAATTTTTTCTGAATTTTTTTTGAAACTTTTTGAAATTTTTCTTTTTCGAAAATTTTTTTGAAATTTTTTTTTTTGAAAATTCTTTTTTCGAATTTTTTTTAAAATTTTTTTTTAAATTTTTTTTTAAATTTTTTTTTAAATTTTTTTTTTGAAATTTTTTTAAAATTTTTTTTTTGAAATTTTTTTTTTTTGAAATTTTTTTTTTGAAAATTTTTTTTTTTTTGAATTTTTTTTTTCGAAAATTTTTTTGAATTTTTTTTTTAATTTTTTTTTTCGAAAATTTTTTTGAAATTTTTTTTTTTGAAAATTCTTTTTTCGAATTTGTTTTAAATTTTTTTTTTTAATTTTTTTTTGAAATTTTTTTTTTGAAATTTTTTTTTTTTGAAATTTTTTTTTTGAAAATTTTTTTTTTTTTGAAATTTTTTTTTTTCGAAAATTTTTTTGAATTTTTTTTTAAAATTTTTTTTTTCGAAAATTTTTTTGAAATTTTTTTTTTGAAAATTTTTTTTTTCGAATTTTTTTTCAATTTTTTTTTAATTTTTTTTTTGAAATTTTTTTTTCAATTTTTTTTTAAATTTTTTCTGAAAATTTTTTAAAAATTTCTTTAAAATTTTTTTTTTTAATTTTTTGTTCTTGAAAATTTTTTTTTCGAATTTTTATTTTCATTTTTTTTTAAATTTTTTTTTCATTTTTTTTTTCATTTTTTTTTTTTATTTTTTTGAAATTTTTTTTTTGAAAAATTTTTTTTTTGAAATTTTTTTTTTGAAAATTTTTTTTTGAAATTTTTTTTTTGAAATTTTTTTTTTTAATTTTTTTTTTTCGAAAATTTTTTTGAAATTTTTTTTTAAATTTTTTTAATTTTTTTTTTTTTAATTTTTTTTTCGAAATTTTTTTTCGAATTTTTTTTAATTTCTTTTTTAATTTTTTTTTTAAATTTTTTTAAAAATTTTTTTTTTTAAATTTTTTTTTTGAAATTTTTTTTTAAATTTTTTTTTTAATTTTTTTTTTGAAATTTTTTTAAATTTTTTTTTTTTTTATTTTTTTTTCGAAATTTTTTTTCGAATTTTTTTAATTTTTTTTTAATTTTTTTTTTAAATTTTTTTAAAAATTTTTTTTTGAAATTTTTTTTTAAATTTTTTTTTTGAAATTTTTTTAAATTTTTTTTTTTAATTTTTTTTTCGAAATTTTTTTTTGAATTTTTTTTAATTTTTTTTTTAATTTTTTTTTAAAAATTTTTTTAAAAATTTTTTTTTTGAAATTTTTTTTTTGAAAATTTTTTTTTTCGAAATTTTTTTTTTTGAAATTTTTTTGAAATTTTTTTTTTGAAAAATTTTTTTTTTGAAATTTTTTTTTTGAAATTTTTTTTTTGGAAAATTTTTTTGAAATTTTTTTTAAATTTTTTTTTTTGAAATTTTTTTTTTTTTGAAATTTTTTTTTTGAAAATTTTTTTTTTTGAATTTTTTTTTTTCGAAAATTTTTTTGAAATTTTTTTTTAAATTTTTTTTTTGAAATTTTTTTTTTTTTGAAATTTTTTTTTTGAAAATTTTTTTTTTTTTAATTTTTTTTTTTCGAAAATTTTTTTGAAATTTTTTTTTAAATTTTTTTTTTGAAATTTTTTTTTTGAAAATTTTTTTTTTTGAATTTTTTTTTTTTCGAAAATTTTTTTGAAATTTTTTTTTAAATTTTTTTTTGAAATTTTTTTTTTGAAAATTTTTTTTTTAAATTTTTTTTTTAAATTTTTTTTTTGAAATTTTTTTTTGAAAATTGTTTTAAAATTTTTTTAAAAAATTTTTTGTTCTTGAAAAATTTTTTTTCGAATTTTTATTTTCAATTTTTTTTTAATTTTTTTTTTAAATTTTTTTTTTGAAATTTTTTTAAATTTTTTTTTCTGAAATTTTTTTAAAATTTTCTTTAAAATTTTTTTTTTTAATTTTTTGTTCTTGAAAATTTTTTTTTCGAATTTTTATTTTCATTTTTTTTAAAATTTTTTTTTCATTTTTTTTTTAATTTTTTTTTGAAATTTTTTTGAAATTTTTTTTTTGAAAAATTTTTTTTTTGAATTTTTTTTTTTGAAAATTTTTTTTTTTTAATTTTTTTTTTGAAAATTTTTTTTTTGAAATTTTTTTTTTCGAAAATTTTTTTGAAATTTTTTTTAAAATTTTTTGTTCTTGAAATTTTTTTTTTCGAATTTTTATTTTCAATTTTTTTTTAAATTTATTTTTTGGAATTTTTTTTAAATTTTGTTTTTGAAAATTTTTTTTTTTAAATTTTTTTTTGAAATTTTTTTTTTTTAAATTTTTTTTTTGAAATTTTATTTTTTCGAAAATTTTTTTGAAATTTTTTTTGAAATTTTTTTTTGAAAATTTTTTTAAAATTTTTTTTTTCAAATTTTTTGTTCTTGAAAATTTTTTTTTCGAATTTTTATTTTCATTTTTTTTAAAATTTTTTTTAAAATTTTTTTTTGAAATTTTTTTTTTCGAAATTTTTTTTCGAATTTTCTTTAAATTTTTTTTTTTAATTTTTTTTTGAAAAATTTTTTTTTTAAATTTTTTTAAAAATTTTTTTTTTGAAATTTTTTTAAAATTTTTTTTTTCAAATTTTTTGTTCTTGAAAATTTTTTTTTCGAATTTTTATTTTCAATTTTTTTTTAAATTTTTTTTTAAATTTTTTTTTGACATTTTTTTTTTCGAAATTTTTTTTCGAATTTTTTTTAAATTTTTTTTTAAATTTTTTTTTGAAAAATTTTTTATCAAAATTTTTTTAAAAATTTTTTTTTGAAATTTTTTTAAAATTTTTTCTGAATTTTTTTTGAAACTTTTTGAATTTTTTTTTTTTTTTTTGAAATTTTTCTTTTTCGAAAATTTTTTTGAAATTTTTTTTTTTGAAAATTCTTTTTTCGAATTTTTTTTTAAATTTTTTTTTAAATTTTTTTTTAAATTTTTTTTTAAATTTTTTTTTTTGAAATTTTTTTAAAATTTTTTTTTTGAAATTTTTTTTTTTGAAATTTTTTTTTTGAAAATTTTTTGTTTTTTGAAATTTTTTTTTTCGAAAATTTTTTTGAATTTTTTTTTTAATTTTTTTTTTCGAAAATTTTTTTGAAATTTTTTTTTTTGAAAATTCTTTTTTCGATTTTTTTTTAAATTTTTTTTTTAAATTTTTTTTTTGAAATTTTTTTTTTGAAATTTTTTTTTTTTGAAATTTTTTTTTTGAAAATTTTTTTTTTTTTGAAATTTTTTTTTTTCGAAAATTTTTTTGAATTTTTTTTTTAAATTTTTTTTTTCGAAAATTTTTTTGAAATTTTTTTTTTGAAAATTTTTTTTTTCGAATTTTTTTTCAATTTTTTTTTAATTTTTTTTTTGAAATTTTTTTTTCAATTTTTTTTTAAATTTTTTCTGAAAATTTTTTAAAAATTTCTTTAAAATTTTTTTTTTAAATTTTTTGTTCTTGAAAATTTTTTTTTCGAATTTTTATTTTCATTTTTTTTAAAATTTTTTTTTCATTTTTTTTTTCATTTTTTTTTTTATTTTTTTGAAATTTTTTTTTTGAAAAATTTTTTTTTTGAAATTTTTTTTTTGAAAATTTTTTTTTTGAAATTTTTTTTTTGAAAATTTTTTTTTTTAAATTTTTTTTTTTCGAAAATTTTTTTGAAATTTTTTTTTAAATTTTTTTTTTGAAATTTTTTTAATTTTTTTTTTTTTAATTTTTTTTCGAAATTTTTTTTCGAATTTTTTTTAATTTCTTCTTTAATTTTTTTTTAAAATTTTTTTAAAAATTTTTTTTTTTAAATTTTTTTTTTGAAATTTTTTTTTAAATTTTTTTTTTAATTTTTTTTTTGAAATTTTTTTAAATTTTTTTTTTTTTTATTTTTTTTTCGAAATTTTTTTTCGAATTTTTTTAATTTTTTTTTTTAATTTTTTTTTTAAATTTTTTTAAAAATTTTTTTTTGAAATTTTTTTTTAAATTTTTTTTTTGAAATTTTTTTAAATTTTTTTTTTAAATTTTTTTTTCGAAATTTTTTTTTGAATTTTTTTTAATTTTTTTTTTAATTTTTTTTTAAAAATTTTTTTAAAAATTTTTTTTTTGAAATTTTTTTTTTGAAAATTTTTTTTTTCGAAATTTTTTTTTTTGAAATTTTTTTGAAAAATTTTTTTTTTGAAATTTTTTTTTTGAAATTTTTTTTTTGGAAAATTTTTTTGAAATTTTTTTGAAATTTTTTTTTAAATTTTTTTTTTGAAATTTTTTTTTTGAAAATTTTTTTTTTTGAATTTTTTTTTTCGAAAATTTTTTTGAAATTTTTTTTAAAATTTTTTTTTGAAATTTTTTTTTTGAAAATTTTTTTTTTTAAATTTTTTTTTTTAATTTTTTTTTTGAAATTTTTTTTTGAAAATTGTTTTAAAATTTTTTTAAAAAATTTTTTGTTCTTGAAAAATTTTTTTTCGAATTTTTATTTTCAATTTTTTTTTAAATTTTTTTTTAAATTTTTTTTTTGAAATTTTTTTAAATTTTTTTTTTTGAAAATTTTTTTTTTCGAAAATTTTTTTGAAATTTTTTTTTTGAAAATTTTTTTTTTCGAATTTTTTTTCAATTTTTTTTTAATTTTTTTTTTGAAATTTTTTTTCAATTTTTTTTTAAATTTTTTCTGAAAATTTTTTAAAAATTTCTTTAAAATTTTTTTTTTAAATTTTTTGTTCTTGAAAATTTTTTTTTCGAATTTTTATTTTCATTTTTTTTTAAATTTTTTTTTCATTTTTTTTTTCATTTTTTTTTTTTTATTTTTTTGAAATTTTTTTTTTGAAAAATTTTTTTTTTGAAATTTTTTTTTTGAAAATTTTTTTTTTGAAATTTTTTTTTTGAAAATTTTTTTTTTTTAATTTTTTTTTTCGAAAATTTTTTTGAAATTTTTTTTTAAATTTTTTTTTTGAAATTTTTTTAATTTTTTTTTTTTTAAATTTTTTTTTCGAAATTTTTTTTCGAATTTTTTTTAATTTCTTCTTTAATTTTTTTTTTAAATTTTTTTAAAAATTTTTTTTTTTAAATTTTTTTTTTGAAATATTTTTTTAAATTTTTTTTTTAATTTTTTTTTTGAAATTTTTTTAAATTTTTTTTTTTTTATATTTTTTTTTCGAAATTTTTTTTCGAATTTTTTTAATTTTTTTTTTAATTTTTTTTTTAATTTTTTTAAAAATTTTTTTTTGAAATTTTTTTTTTTAATTTTTTTTTTGAAATTTTTTTAAATTTTTTTTTTAAATTTTTTTTTCAAAATTTTTTTTTGAATTTTTTTTAATTTTTTTTTTAATTTTTTTTTAAAAATTTTTTTAAAAATTTTTTTTTTGAAATTTTTTTTTGAAAATTTTTTTTTTCGAAATTTTTTTTTTTGAAATTTTTTTGAAATTTTTTTTTTGAAAAATTTTTTTTTTGAAATTTTTTTTTTGAAATTTTTTTTTTGGAAAATTTTTTTGAAATTTTTTTTAAATTTTTTTTTTGAAATTTTTTTTTTTTTGAAATTTTTTTTTTGAAAATTTTTTTTTTTTGAATTTTTTTTTTTCGAAAATTTTTTTGAAATTTTTTTTTTGAAATTTTTTTTTTGAAATTTTTTTTTTTTTGAAATTTTTTTTTTGAAAATTTTTTTTTTTTGAATTTTTTTTTTTTCGAAAATTTTTTTGAAATTTTTTTTTAAATTTTTTTTTTGAAATTTTTTTTTTGAAAATTTTTTTTTTGATTTTTTTTTTTTCGAAAATTTTTTTGAAATTTTTTTTAAAATTTTTTTTTGAAATTTTTTTTTTGAAAATTTTTTTTTTTAAATTTTTTTTTTTAATTTTTTTTTTGAAATTTTTTTTTGAAAATTGTTTTAAAATTTTTTTAAAAAATTTTTTGTTCTTGAAAAATTTTTTTTCGAATTTTTATTTTCAATTTTTTTTTAAATTTTTTTTAAAATTTTTTTTTTGAAATTTTTTTAAATTTTTTTTTTTGAAAATTTTTTTTTTCGAAAATTTTTTTGAAATTTTTTTTTTGAAATTTTTTTTTTGAAAATATTTTTTTGAAAATTTTTTTTTCAATTTTTTTTAAATTTTTTTTTTGAAATTTTTTTTTCAATTTTTTTTTAATTTTTTTTTTAATTTTTTTTTTGAATTTTTTTTAAAATTTTTTTTCTGAAATTTTTTTAAAATTTTCTTTAAATTTTTTTTTTTAAATTTTTTGTTCTTTAAAATTTTTTTTTTTAATTTTTTGTTCTTGAAAATTTTTTTTTCGAATTTTTATTTTCATTTTTTTTTAAATTTTTTTTTCATTTTTTTTAAAATTTTTTTTTGAAATTTTTTTGAAATTTTTTTCTTGAAAAATTTTTTTTTTGAAATTTTTTTTTTGAAAATTTTTTTTTTGAAATTTTTTTTTTGAAAATTTTTTTTTTGAAATTTTTTTTTTTCGAAATTTTTTTTTGAATTTTTTTTTATTTTTTTTTTAATTTTTTTTTTTTAATTTTTTTAAAAATTTTTTTTTTGAAATTTTTTTTTTGAAAATTTTTTTTTTGAAATTTTTTTTTTCGATTTTTTTTTTTAATTTTTTTTTTGAAATTTTTTTTTTTGAAATTTTTTTTTTGAAAATTTTTTTTTTGAAATTTTTTTTTTGAAAATTTTTTTTTTGAAATTTTTTTTTTTCGAAATTTTTTTTTGAATTTTTTTTTATTTTTTTTTTAATTTTTTTTTTTTAATTTTTTTAAAAATTTTTTTTTTGAAATTTTTTTTTCGAAAATTTTTTTGAAATTTTTTTTTAAATTTTTTTTTTGAAATTTTTTTAATTTTTTTTTTTTTAATTTTTTTTCGAAATTTTTTTTCGAATTTTTTTTAATTTCTTCTTTAATTTTTTTTTAAAATTTTTTTAAAAATTTTTTTTTTTAAATTTTTTTTTTGAAATTTTTTTTTAAATTTTTTTTTTAATTTTTTTTTTGAAATTTTTTTAAATTTTTTTTTTTTTTATTTTTTTTTCGAAATTTTTTTTCGAATTTTTTTAATTTTTTTTTTTAATTTTTTTTTTAAATTTTTTTAAAAATTTTTTTTTGAAATTTTTTTTTAAATTTTTTTTTTGAAATTTTTTTAAATTTTTTTTTTAAATTTTTTTTTCGAAATTTTTTTTTGAATTTTTTTTAATTTTTTTTTAAAAATTTTTTTAAAAATTTTTTTTTTGAAATTTTTTTTTTGAAAATTTTTTTTTTCGAAATTTTTTTTTTTGAAATTTTTTTGAAAAATTTTTTTTTTGAAATTTTTTTTTTGAAATTTTTTTTTTGGAAAATTTTTTTGAAATTTTTTTGAAATTTTTTTTTAAATTTTTTTTTTGAAATTTTTTTTTTGAAAATTTTTTTTTTTGAATTTTTTTTTTCGAAAATTTTTTTGAAATTTTTTTTAAAATTTTTTTTTGAAATTTTTTTTTTGAAAATTTTTTTTTTTAAATTTTTTTTTTTAATTTTTTTTTTGAAATTTTTTTTTGAAAATTGTTTTAAAATTTTTTTAAAAAATTTTTTGTTCTTGAAAAATTTTTTTTCGAATTTTTATTTTCAATTTTTTTTTAAATTTTTTTTTAAATTTTTTTTTTGAAATTTTTTTAAATTTTTTTTTTTGAAAATTTTTTTTTTCGAAAATTTTTTTGAAATTTTTTTTTTGAAAATTTTTTTTTTCGAATTTTTTTTCAATTTTTTTTTAATTTTTTTTTTGAAATTTTTTTTCAATTTTTTTTTAAATTTTTTCTGAAAATTTTTTAAAAATTTCTTTAAAATTTTTTTTTTAAATTTTTTGTTCTTGAAAATTTTTTTTTCGAATTTTTATTTTCATTTTTTTTTAAATTTTTTTTTCATTTTTTTTTTCATTTTTTTTTTTTTATTTTTTTGAAATTTTTTTTTTGAAAAATTTTTTTTTTGAAATTTTTTTTTTGAAAATTTTTTTTTTGAAATTTTTTTTTTGAAAATTTTTTTTTTTTAATTTTTTTTTTCGAAAATTTTTTTGAAATTTTTTTTTAAATTTTTTTTTTGAAATTTTTTTAATTTTTTTTTTTTTAAATTTTTTTTTCGAAATTTTTTTTCGAATTTTTTTTAATTTCTTCTTTAATTTTTTTTTTAAATTTTTTTAAAAATTTTTTTTTTTAAATTTTTTTTTTGAAATATTTTTTTAAATTTTTTTTTTAATTTTTTTTTTGAAATTTTTTTAAATTTTTTTTTTTTTATATTTTTTTTTCGAAATTTTTTTTCGAATTTTTTTAATTTTTTTTTTAATTTTTTTTTTAATTTTTTTAAAAATTTTTTTTTGAAATTTTTTTTTTTAATTTTTTTTTTGAAATTTTTTTAAATTTTTTTTTTAAATTTTTTTTTCAAAATTTTTTTTTGAATTTTTTTTAATTTTTTTTTTAATTTTTTTTTAAAAATTTTTTTAAAAATTTTTTTTTTGAAATTTTTTTTTGAAAATTTTTTTTTTCGAAATTTTTTTTTTTGAAATTTTTTTGAAATTTTTTTTTTGAAAAATTTTTTTTTTGAAATTTTTTTTTTGAAATTTTTTTTTTGGAAAATTTTTTTGAAATTTTTTTTAAATTTTTTTTTTGAAATTTTTTTTTTTTTGAAATTTTTTTTTTGAAAATTTTTTTTTTTTGAATTTTTTTTTTTCGAAAATTTTTTTGAAATTTTTTTTTTGAAATTTTTTTTTTGAAATTTTTTTTTTTTTGAAATTTTTTTTTTGAAAATTTTTTTTTTTTGAATTTTTTTTTTTTCGAAAATTTTTTTGAAATTTTTTTTTAAATTTTTTTTTTGAAATTTTTTTTTTGAAAATTTTTTTTTTGATTTTTTTTTTTTCGAAAATTTTTTTGAAATTTTTTTTAAAATTTTTTTTTGAAATTTTTTTTTTGAAAATTTTTTTTTTTAAATTTTTTTTTTTAATTTTTTTTTTGAAATTTTTTTTTGAAAATTGTTTTAAAATTTTTTTAAAAAATTTTTTGTTCTTGAAAAATTTTTTTTCGAATTTTTATTTTCAATTTTTTTTTAAATTTTTTTTAAAATTTTTTTTTTGAAATTTTTTTAAATTTTTTTTTTTGAAAATTTTTTTTTTCGAAAATTTTTTTGAAATTTTTTTTTTGAAATTTTTTTTTTGAAAATATTTTTTTGAAAATTTTTTTTTCAATTTTTTTTAAATTTTTTTTTTGAAATTTTTTTTTCAATTTTTTTTTAATTTTTTTTTTAATTTTTTTTTTGAATTTTTTTTAAAATTTTTTTTCTGAAATTTTTTTAAAATTTTCTTTAAATTTTTTTTTTTAAATTTTTTGTTCTTTAAAATTTTTTTTTTTAATTTTTTGTTCTTGAAAATTTTTTTTTCGAATTTTTATTTTCATTTTTTTTTAAATTTTTTTTTCATTTTTTTTAAAATTTTTTTTTGAAATTTTTTTGAAATTTTTTTCTTGAAAAATTTTTTTTTTGAAATTTTTTTTTTGAAAATTTTTTTTTTGAAATTTTTTTTTTGAAAATTTTTTTTTTGAAATTTTTTTTTTTCGAAATTTTTTTTTGAATTTTTTTTTATTTTTTTTTTAATTTTTTTTTTTTAATTTTTTTAAAAATTTTTTTTTTGAAATTTTTTTTTTGAAAATTTTTTTTTTGAAATTTTTTTTTTCGATTTTTTTTTTTAATTTTTTTTTTGAAATTTTTTTTTTTGAAATTTTTTTTTTGAAAATTTTTTTTTTGAAATTTTTTTTTTGAAAATTTTTTTTTTGAAATTTTTTTTTTTCGAAATTTTTTTTTGAATTTTTTTTTATTTTTTTTTTAATTTTTTTTTTTTAATTTTTTTAAAAATTTTTTTTTTGAAATTTTTTTTTTGAAAATTTTTTTTTTGAAATTTTTTTTTTCGATTTTTTTTTTTAATTTTTTTTTTGAAATTTTTTTTTTTGAAATTTTTTTTTTGAAAATTTTTTTTTTGAATTTTTTTTTTTCGAAAATTTCATTGAAATTTTTTTTTAATTTTTTTTTTGAAATTTTTTTTCGAATTTTTATTTTCAATTTTTTTTTAAATTTTTTTTTTTTAATTTTTTTAAATTTTTTTTTTTGAAAATTTTTTTTTTCGAAAATTTTTTTGAAATTTTTTTTTTGAAAATTTTTTTTCAATTTTTTTTTAAATTTTTTTTTTAAATTTTTTTTTTTAATTTTTTTTAAAATTTTTTTTCTGAAATTTTTTTAAAATTTTCTTATTTTTTTTTTAAATTTTTTGTTCTTGAAAATTTTTTTTTCATTTTTTTTTAATTTTTTTTTAATTTTTTTAAAAATTTTTTTTTTGAAATTTTTTTGAAATTTTTTTTTTGAAAAATTTTTTTTTTGAAATTTTTTTTTGAAAATTTTTTTTTTGAAATTTTTTTTTTGAAAATTTTTTTTTTGAAATTTTTTTTTTTCGAAAATTTTTTTGAAATTTTTTTTTAAATTTTTTTTTTAATTTTTTTTTTAATTTTTTTTTTGAAATTTTTTTAAATTTTTTTTTTTAAATTTTTTTTTCGAAATTTTTTTTCGAATTTTTTTTAATTTTTTTTTTTTTTTTTTTAAATTTTTTTAAAAATTTTTTTTTTGAAATTTTTTTTTTGAAATTTTTTTTTTAATTTTTTTTTTAATTTTTTTTTTGAAATTTTTTTAAATTTTTTATTTTTTTTTCGAAATTTTTTTTCGAATTTTTTTAAATTTTTTTTTTAATTTTTTTTTTTAAATTTTTTAAAAAATTTTTTTTTTGAAATTTTTTTTAAAATTTTTTTTTTGAAATTTTTTTAAATTTTTTTTTTTTTAATTTTTTTTTTTTAATTTTTTTTTCGAAATTTTTTTTTTGAAAATTTTTTTTTTGAAATTTTTTTTTTCGAAAATTTTTTTTTTGAAATTTTTTTGAAATTTTGTTTTTGAAAATTTTTTTTTTTTGAATTTTTTTTTTCCGAAAATTTTTTTGAAATTTTTTTTTAAATTTTTTTTTGAAATTTTTTTTTTTGAAAATTTTTTTTTTTTGAATTTTTTTTTTCGAAAATTTTTTTAAATTTTTTTTTTTTATTTTTTTTTTTAATTTTTTTTTCGAAATTTTTTTTAAATTTTTTTTTTTTATTTTTTTTTCGAAATATTTTTTCGAACTTTTTTTTTCAATTTTTTTTAAATTTTTTTTTTGAAATTTTTTTAAAATTTTTTTTTTGAAATTTTTTTCTTTCGAAAATTTTTTTGTAATTTTTTTTGAAATTTTTTTTTGAAAATTTTTTTTAAATTTTTTGTTCTTGAAAATTTTTTTTTCAAATATTTATTTTCAATTTTTTTTTAAATTTTTTTTAAAATTTTTTTTTGAAAATTTTTTTTTGAAAATTTTTTTAAAATTTTTTTTTTCAAATTTTTTGTTCTTGAAAATTTTTTTTTCGAATTTTTATTTTCATTTTTTTTTTAATTTTTTTTAAAATTTTTTTTTGAATTTTTTTTTTTCGAAATTTTTTTTTGAAAAATTTTTTTTTAAAATTTTTTTAAAAATTTTTTTTTTAAATTTTTTTTTTGAAAATTTTTTAAAATTTTTTCTGAATTTTTTTTTAAACTGTTTTTGAAATTTTTTTTTTTTGAAAATATTTTTTAAAATTTTTTTTTTTTTTTGAAATTTTTCTTTTTCGAAAATTTTTTTTAAAATTTTTTTTTCGAATTTTTATTTTCATTTTTTTTAAAATTTTTTTTCATTTTTTTTTCATTTTTTTTTAAATTTTTTTTTAATTTTTTTTAAAATTTTTTTTTTGAAATTTTTTTGAAATTTTTTTTTTGAAAAATTTTTTTTTTGAAATTTTTTTTTTGAAAATTTTTTTTTTGAAATTTTTTTTTTGAAAATTTTTTTTTTGAAATTTTTTTTTTTCGAAAATTTTTTTGAAATTTTTTTTTAAATTTTTTTTTTAATTTTTTTTAAATTTTTTTTTTGAAATTTTTTTAAATTTTTTTTTCGAAATTTTTTTTCGAATTTTTTTAAATTTTTTTTTTAATTTTTTTTTTTATTTTTTTAAAAATTTTTTTTTGAAATTTTTTTTTTGAAATTTTTTTTTAAATTTTTTTTTTAATTTTTTTTTGAAATTTTTTTAAATTTTTTTTTTTTTTTTTTTTTTTTTTCGAAATTTTTTTTCGAATTTTTTTTAATTTTTTTTTTTAAATTTTTTTTTTTAATTTTTTTTTTGAATTTTTTTTAAAATTTTTTTTCTGAAATTTTTTTAAAATTTTCTTATTTTTTTTTTAAATTTTTTGTTCTTGAAAATTTTTTTTTCATTTTTTTTTAAATTTTTTTTTAATTTTTTTTAAAATTTTTTTTTTGAAATTTTTTTTTTGAAATTTTTTTGAAATTTTTTTTTTGAAAAATTTTTTTTTTGAAATTTTTTTTTGAAAATTTTTTTTTTGAAATTTTTTTTTTGAAAATTTTTTTTTTGAAATTTTTTTTTTTCGAAAATTTTTTTGAAATTTTTTTTTAAATTTTTTTTTAAATTTTTTTTTAAATTTTTTTTTTGAAATTTTTTTAAATTTTTTTTTTTAAATTTTTTTTTCGAAATTTTTTTTCGAATTTTTTTTAATTTTTTTTTTTTTTTTTTAAATTTTTTTAAAAATTTTTTTTTTGAAATTTTTTTTTTGAAATTTTTTTTTAAATTTTTTTTTTAATTTTTTTTTTGAAATTTTTTTAAATTTTTTATTTTTTTTTCGAAATTTTTTTTCGAATTTTTTTAAATTTTTTTTTTAATTTTTTTTTTTAATTTTTTTAAAAATTTTTTTTTTGAAATTTTTTTTAAAATTTTTTTTTTGAAATTTTTTTGAAATTTTGTTTTTGAAAATTTTTTTTTTTTGAATTTTTTTTTTTCCGAAAATTTTTTTGAAATTTTTTTTTAAATTTTTTTTTTGAAATTTTTTTTTTTGAAAATTTTTTTTTTTTGAATTTTTTTTTTCGAAAATTTTTTTAAATTTTTTTTTTTTATTTTTTTTTTAAATTTTTTTTTTGAAATTGTTTTTAAATTTTTTGTTCTTGAAATTTTTTTTTTCGAATTTTTATTTTCAATTTTTTTTTAAATTTATTTTTTGGAATTTTTTTTAAATTTTGTTTTTGAAAATTTTTTTTTTTTAAATTTTTTTTTGAAATTTTTTTTTTTTTAATTTTTTTTTTGAAATTTTATTTTTTCGAAAATTTTTTTGAAATTTTTTTTGAAATTTTTTTTTGAAAATTTTTTTAAAATTTTTTTTTTCAAATTTTTTGTTCTTGAAAATTTTTTTTTCGAATTTTTATTTTCATTTTTTTTTAAATTTTTTTTTAAATTTTTTTTTGAAATTTTTTTTTCGAAATTTTTTTTCGAATTTTTTTTAAATTTTTTTTTTAAATTTTTTTTTGAAAAATTTTTTTTTAAAATTTTTTTAAAAATTTTTTTTTTGAAATTTTTTTAAAATTTTTTTTTTCAAATTTTTTGTTCTTGAAAATTTTTTTTTCGAATTTTTATTTTCAATTTTTTTTTAAATTTTTTTTTAAATTTTTTTTTGACATTTTTTTTTTCGAAATTTTTTTTCGAATTTTTTTAAAATTTTTTTTTAAATTTTTTTTTGAAAAATTTTTTTTCAAAATTTTTTTAAAACTTTTTTTTTGAAATTTTTTTAAAATTTTTTCTGAATTTTTTTTGAAACTTTTTGAAATTTTTTTTTTTTTTTTGAAATTTTTCTTTTTCGAAAATTTTTTTGAAATTTTTTTTTTTGAAAATTCTTTTTTCGAATTTTTTTTTAAATTTTTTTTTAAATTTTTTTTTAAATTTTTTTTTAAATTTTTTTTTTGAAATTTTTTTAAAATTTTTTTTTTGAAATTTTTTTTTTTTTGAAATTTTTTTTTTGAAAATTTTTTTTTTTTTGAAATTTTTTTTTTCGAAAATTTTTTTGAATTTTTTTTTTAATTTTTTTTTTCGAAAATTTTTTTGAAATTTTTTTTTTTGAAAATTCTTTTTTCGAATTTTTTTTAAATTTTTTTTTTAAATTTTTTTTTTGAAATTTTTTTTTTGAAATTTTTTTTTTTGAAATTTTTTTTTTGAAAATTTTTTTTTTTTTGAAATTTTTTTTTTTCGAAAATTTTTTTGAATTTTTTTTTTAAATTTTTTTTTTCGAAAATTTTTTTGAAATTTTTTTTTTGAAAATTTTTTTTTTCGAATTTTTTTTCAATTTTTTTTTAATTTTTTTTTTGAAATTTTTTTTTCAATTTTTTTTTAAATTTTTTCTGAAAATTTTTTAAAAATTTCTTTAAAATTTTTTTTTTAAATTTTTTGTTCTTGAAAATTTTTTTTTCGAATTTTTATTTTCATTTTTTTTAAAAATTTTTTTTCATTTTTTTTTTCATTTTTTTTTTTTTATTTTTTTGAAATTTTTTTTTTGAAAATTTTTTTTTTGAAATTTTTTTTTTGAAAATTTTTTTTTTTTAATTTTTTTTTTTCGAAAATTTTTTTGAAATTTTTTTTTAAATTTTTTTTTTGAAATTTTTTTAATTATTTTTTTTTTTTAATTTTTTTTTCGAAATTTTTTTTCGAATTTTTTTTAATTTCTTCTTTAATTTTTTTTTAAATTTTTTTAAAAATTTTTTTTTTTAAATTTTTTTTTTGAAATTTTTTTTTAAATTTTTTTTTTAATTTTTTTTTTTGAAATTTTTTTAAATTTTTTTTTTTTTTATTTTTTTTTCGAATTTTTTTTTCGAATTTTTTTAATTTTTTTTTAAATTTTTTTTTTAAATTTTTTTAAAAATTTTTTTTTGAAATTTTTTTTTAAATTTTTTTTTTGAAATTTTTTTAAATTTTTTTTTTTAATTTTTTTTTCGAAATTTTTTTTTGAATTTTTTTTAATTTTTTTTTTAATTTTTTTTTAAAAATTTTTTTAAAAATTTTTTTTTTGAAATTTTTTTTTGAAAATTTTTTTTTTCGAAATTTTTTTTTTTGAAATTTTTTTGAAATTTTTTTTTTGAAAAATTTTTTTTTTGAAATTTTTTTTTTGAAATTTTTTTTTTGGAAAATTTTTTTGAAATTTTTTTTAAATTTTTTTTTTGAAATTTTTTTTTTTTTGAAATTTTTTTTTTGAAAATTTTTTTTTTTTGAATTTTTTTTTTTCGAAAATTTTTTTGAAATTTTTTTTTAAATTTTTTTTTTGAAATTTTTTTTTTTTGAAATTTTTTTTTTGAAAATTTTTTTTTTGAATTTTTTTTTTTCGAAAATTTTTTTGAAATTTTTTTTTAAATTTTTTTTTTGAAATTTTTTTTTTGAAAATTTTTTTTTTTGAATTTTTTTTTTTCGAAAATTTTTTTGAAATTTTTTTTAAAATTTTTTTTTGAAATTTTTTTTTTGAAAATTTTTTTTTTTTAATTTTTTTTTTTAATTTTTTTTTTGAAATTTTTTATTTTTTTTTCGAAATTTTTTTTCGAATTTTTTTAAATTTTTTTTTTAATTTTTTTTTTTAATTTTTTAAAAAATTTTTTTTTTGAAATTTTTTTTAAAATTTTTTTTTTGAAATTTTTTTGAAATTTTGTTTTTGAAAATTTTTTTTTTTTTAATTTTTTTTTTCCGAAAATTTTTTTGAAATTTTTTTTTAAATTTTTTTTTTGAAATTTTTTTTTTTGAAAATTTTTTTTTTTTGAATTTTTTTTTTCGAAAATTTTTTTAAATTTTTTTTTTTATTTTTTTTTTAAATTTTTTTTTTGAAATTTTTTTTTAAATTTTTTGTTCTTGAAATTTTTTTTTTCGAATTTTTATTTTCAATTTTTTTTTAAATTTATTTTTTGGAATTTTTTTTAAATTTTGTTTTTGAAAATTTTTTTTTTTTAAATTTTTTTTTGAAATTTTTTTTTTTTAATTTTTTTTTTGAAATTTTATTTTTTCGAAAATTTTTTTGAAATTTTTTTTGAAATTTTTTTTAAAATTTTTTTTTTCAAATTTTTTGTTCTTGAAAATTTTTTTTTCGAATTTTTATTTTCATTTTTTTTTAAATTTTTTTTTAAATTTTTTTTTGAAATTTTTTTTTTCGAAATTTTTTTTCGAATTTTTTTTAAATTTTTTTTTTAAATTTTTTTTTGAAAAATTTTTTTTTAAAATTTTTTTAAAAATTTTTTTTTTGAAATTTTTTTAAAATTTTTTTTTTCAAATTTTTTGTTCTTGAAAATTTTTTTTTCGAATTTTTATTTTCAATTTTTTTTTAAATTTTTTTTTAAATTTTTTTTTGACATTTTTTTTTTCGAAATTTTTTTTCGAATTTTTTTAAAATTTTTTTTTTAATTTTTTTTTGAAAAATTTTTTTTCAAAATTTTTTTAAAAATTTTTTTTTGAAATTTTTTTAAAATTTTTTCTGAATTTTTTTTGAAACTTTTTGAAATTTTTTTTTTTTTTTTGAAATTTTTCTTTTTCGAAAATTTTTTTGAAATTTTTTTTTTTGAAAATTCTTTTTTCGAATTTTTTTTTAAATTTTTTTTTTAATTTTTTTTTAAATTTTTTTTTAAATTTTTTTTTTGAAATTTTTTTAAAATTTTTTTTTTGAAATTTTTTTTTTTTGAAATTTTTTTTTTGAAAATTTTTTTTTTTTTGAAATTTTTTTTTTCGAAAATTTTTTTGAATTTTTTTTTTAATTTTTTTTTTCGAAAATTTTTTTGAAATTTTTTTTTTTGAAAATTCTTTTTTCGAATTTTTTTTAAATTTTTTTTTTAAATTTTTTTTTTGAAATTTTTTTTTTGAAATTTTTTTTTTTTGAAATTTTTTTTTTTCGAAAATTTTTTTGAATTTTTTTTTTTAATTTTTTTTTTCGAAAATTTTTTTGAAATTTTTTTTTTAAATTTTTTTTTTGAAATTTTTTTTTGAAAATTGTTTTAAAATTTTTTTTAAAAATTTTTTGTTCTTGAAAAATTTTTTTTCGAATTTTTATTTTCAATTTTTTTTTTAATTTTTTTTTTAATTTTTTTTTTTTAATTTTTTTAAATTTTTTTTTTGAAAATTTTTTTTCGAATTTTTTTTAATTTTTTTTTAAATTTTTTTTTAAAAAATTTTTTAAAAATTTTTTTTTTGAAATTTTTTTTTTGAAAATTTTTTTTTTCGAAAATTTTTTTTTTGAAATTTTTTTGAAATTTTTTTTTTGAAATTTTTTTTTTTGAAATTTTTTTTTTCGAAAATTTTTTTGAAATTATTTTTAAATTTTTTTTTTGAAATTTTTTTTTTTTTGAAATTTTTTTTTTGGAAATTTTTTTTTTTTGAATTTTTTTTTTCGAAAATTTTTTTGAAATTTTTTTTTAAATTTTTTTTTGAAATTTTTTTTTTGAAAATTTTTTTTTTTTGAATTTTTTTTTTTCGAAAATTTTTTTGAAATTTTTTTTTAAATTTTTTTTTTTAATTTTTTTTTTTAAATTTTTTTTTGAAAATTGTTTTAAATTTTTTTTTAAAAATTTTTTGTTCTTGATTTTTTTTTTGAAAATTTTATTTTCAATTTTTTTTAAATTTTTTTTTTGAAATTTTTTTTTCGAATTTTTATTTTCAATTTTTTTTTAAATTTTTTTTTTTATTTTTTTTTTGAAATTTTTTTAAATTTTTTTTTTTGAAAATTTTTTTTTTCGAAAATTTTTTTGAAATTTTTTTTTTGAAAATTTTTTTTTGAAAATTTTTTTTTCAATTTTTTTTAAATTTTTTTTTTGAAATTTTTTTTTCAATTTTTTTTAAAATTTTTTTTTTAAATTTTTTTTTTGAATTTTTTTTAAAATTTTTTTTCTGAAAATTTTTTAAAATTTTCTTTAAAATTTTTTTTTTAAATTTTTTGTTCTTTAAAATTTTTTTTTTTAATTTTTTGTTTTTCAAAATTTTTTTTTCGAATTTTTATTTTAATTTTTTTTTTTAATTTTTTTTCATTTTTTTTTAAATTTTTTTTTTGAAATTTTTTTGAAATTTTTTTTTTGAAAAATTTTTTTTTTGAAATTTTTTTTTTTTGAAATTTTTTTTTTGAAAATTTTTTTTTTTTGAATTTTTTTTTTTCGAAAATTTTTTTGAAATTTTTTTGAAATTTTTTTGAAATTTTTTTTAAATTTTTTTTTTGAAATTTTTTTTTCAATTTTTTTTTAAATTTTTTTTTTAAATTTTTTTTTTGAATTTTTTTTAAAATTTTTTTTCTGAAATTTTTTTAAAATTTTCTTCAAAATTTTTTTTTTTAATTTTTTGTTCTTGAAAATTTTTTTTTCGAATTTTTATTTTCATTTTTTTTAAATTTTTTTTTTCATTTTTTTTTTAATTTTTTTTTTGAAATTTTTTTGAAATTTTTTTGAAATTTTTTTTTTGAAAAATTTTTTTTTTGAAATTTTTTTTTTGAAAATTTTTTTTTTGAAATTTTTTTTTTGAAAATTTTTTTTTTGAAATTTTTTTTTTTCGAAAATTTTTTTGAAATTTTTTTTAAAATTTTTTGTTCATGAAAATTTTTTTTTCGAATTTTTATTTTCAATTTTTTTTTAATTTTTTTTTTTGGAATTTTTTTTAAATTTTGTTTTTGAAAATTTTTTTTTTTTAAATTTTTTTTTTGAAATTTTTTTTTTTTAATTTTTTTTTTGAAATTTTATTTTTTCGAAAATTTTTTTGAAATTTTTTTTGAAAATTTTTTTTTTAAATTTTTTTTTTTCGAAGATTTTTTTGAAATTTTTTTTTAAATTTTTTTTTAAATTTTTTTTTTGAAATTTTTTTAAATTTTTTTTTCGAAATTTTTTTTCGAATTTTTTTAAATTTTTTTTTTAATTTTTTTTTTTAAATTTTTTTAAAAATTTTTTTTTGAAATTTTTTTTTTGAAATTTTTTTTTAAATTTTTTTTTTAATTTTTTTTTTGAAATTTTTTTAAATTTTTTTTTTTTTTTTTTTTTTTTTCGAAATTTTTTTTCGAATTTTTTTTAATTTTTTTTTTTTAATTTTTTTAAAAATTTTTTTTTGAAATTTTTTTTAAATTTTTTTTTTGAAATTTTTTTAAATTTTTTTTTTTTAAATTTTTTTTTCGAAATTTTTTTTCGAATTTTTTTTAATTTTTTTTTTAATTTTTTTTTTTAAATTTTTTTAAAAATTTTTTTTTGAAATTTTTTTTTTGAAAATTTTTTTTTTCGAAAATTTTTTTTTTGAAATTTTTTTTTTGAAAAAATTTTTTTTTGAAATTTTTTTTTTGAAAAAATTTTTTTTTGAAATTTTTTTTTTGAAATTTTTTTTTTTAATTTTTTTTTTCGAAAATTTTTTTGAAATTTTTTTTAAATTTTTTTTTTGAAATTTTTTTTTTTTTGAAATTTTTTTTTTGAAAATTTTTTTTTTTGAATTTTTTTTCGAAAATTTTTTTGAAATTTTTTTTAAAATTTTTTTTTGAAATTTTTTTTTTGAAAATTTTTTTTTTTTAATTTTTTTTTTTCGAAAATTTTTTTGAAATTTTTTTTTAAATTTTTTTTTTTAATTTTTTTTTTGAAATTTTTTTTTGAAAATTTTTTTTTCAATTTTTTTTAAATTTTTTTTTTGAAATTTTTTTTTCAATTTTTTTTTAAATTTTTTTTTTAATTTTTTCTTTGAATTTTTTTTAAAATTTTTTTTCTGAAAATTTTTTAAAATTTTCTTTAAAATTTTTTTTTTAAATTTTTTGTTCTTTAAAATTTTTTTTTTAAATTTTTTGTTCTTGAAAATTTTTTTTTCGAATTTTTATTTTCATTTTTTTTTTTAATTTTTTTTCATTTTTTTAAAATTTTTTTTTTGAAATTTTTTTGAAATTTTTTTTTTGAAAAATTTTTTTTTTGAAATTTTTTTTTTGAAATTTTTTTTTTGAAAATTTTTTTTTTTTTTATTTTTTTTTTCGAAAATTTTTTTTAAATTTTTTTTAAATTTTTTTTTTGAAATTTTTTTTTCAATTTTTTTTTTAATTTTTTTTTAAAATTTTTTTTTTGAATTTTTTTTAAAATTTTTTTTCTGAAAATTTTTTAAAATTTTCTTTAAAATTTTTTTTTTTAATTTTTTGTTCTTGAAAATTTTTTTTTCGAATTTTTATTTTCATTTTTTTTAAAATTTTTTTTTCATTTTTTTTTTAATTTTTTTTTTGAAATTTTTTTGAAATTTTTTTTTTGAAAAATTTTTTTTCTGAAATTTTTTTTTTGAAAATTTTTTTTTTGAAATGTTTTTTTTGAAAATTTTTTTTTTGAAATTTTTTTTTTTCGAAAATTTTTTTGAAATTTTTTTTAAAATTTTTTGTTCTTGAAAATTTTTTTTTCGAATTTTTATTTTCAATTTTTTTTAAAATTTTTTTTTTGGAATTTTTTTTAAATTTTGTTTTTGAAAATTTTTTTTTTTTTTAATTTTTTTTTTGAAATTTTTTTTTTTTAATTTTTTTTTTGAAATTTTATTTTTTCGAAAATTTTTTTGAAATTTTTTTTGAAATTTTTTTTTGAAAATTTTTTTAAAATTTTTTTTTTCAAATTTTTTGTTCTTGAAAATTTTTTTTTCGAATTTTTATTTTCAATTTTTTTTTAAATTTTTTTAAAAATTTTTTTTCGAAATTTTTTTTTTCGAAATTTTTTTTCGAATTTTTTTAAAATTTTTTTTAAAATTTTTTTTTGAAAATTTTTTTTTTAAAATTTTTTTAAAAATTTTTTTTTTGAAATTTTTTTAAAATTTTTTTTTTCAAATTTTTTGTTCTTGAAAATTTTTTTTTCGAATTTTTATTTTCAATTTTTTTTTAAATATTTTTTAAAATTTTTTTTTTCGAAAATTTTTTTGAAATTTTTTTTAAAATTTTTTTTTTTAAATTTTTTTTTTGAAATTTTTTTTTTTGAAATTTTTTTTTTGAAATTTTATTTTTTCGAAAATTTTTTTGAAATTTTTTTGAAATTTTTTTTTGAAATTTTTTTTAAATTTTTTATTTTCAAATTTTTTGTTCTTGAAAATTTTTTTTTCGAATTTTTATTTTCAATTTTTTTTTAAATTTTTTTTTGAATTTTTTTTTTCGAAATTTTTTTTTGAAAAATTTTTTTTTTTAATTTTTTTAAAAATTTTTTTTTTCAATTTTTTTTTTTAAATTTTTTAAAAATTTTTTCTGAATTTTTTTTGAAACTGTTTTGGAATTTTTTTTTTTTTGAAAATATTTTTAAAAAATTTTTTTTTTTTTTGAAATTTTTCTTTTTCGAAAATTTTTTTGAAATTTTTTTTTTTGAAAATTCTTTTTTCGAATTTTTTTTAAAATTTTTTTTTAAATTTTTTTTTTGAAATTTTTTTTAAATTTTTTTTTTGAAATTTTTTTATTTTGAAATTTTTTTTTTGAAAATTTTTTTTTTTGAATTTTTTTTTTCGAAAATTTTTTTTAAATTTTTTTTAAATTTTTTTTTTGAAATTTTTTTTTCAATTTTTTTTTTAATTTTTTTTTAAAATTTTTTTTTTGAATTTTTTTTAAAATTTTTTTTCTGAAAATTTTTTAAAATTTTCTTTAAAATTTTTTTTTTTAATTTTTTGTTCTTGAAAATTTTTTTTTCGAATTTTTATTTTCATTTTTTTTTAAATTTTTTTTTCATTTTTTTTTTAATTTTTTTTTTGAAATTTTTTTGAAATTTTTTTTTTGAAAAATTTTTTTTCTGAAATTTTTTTTTTGAAAATTTTTTTTTTGAAATGTTTTTTTTGAAAATTTTTTTTTTGAATTTTTTTTTTTCGAAAATTTTTTTGAAATTTTTTTTAAAATTTTTTGTTCTTGAAAATTTTTTTTTCGAATTTTTATTTTCAATTTTTTTTTAAATTTTTTTTTTGGAATTTTTTTTAAATTTTGTTTTTGAAAATTTTTTTTTTTTTTAATTTTTTTTTTGAAATTTTTTTTTTTAATTTTTTTTTTGAAATTTTATTTTTTCGAAAATTTTTTTGAAATTTTTTTTGAAATTTTTTTTTGAAAATTTTTTAAAAATTTTTTTTTTCAAATTTTTTGTTCTTGAAAATTTTTTTTTCGAATTTTTATTTTCAATTTTTTTTAAAATTTTTTTTTGAAATTTTTTTTTTCGAAATTTTTTTTCGAATTTTTTTTAAATTTTTTTTTAAATTTTTTTTTGAAATTTTTTTTTTTAAATTTTTTAAAAAATTTTTTTTTTGAAATTTTTTAAAAATTTTTTTTTTCAAATTTTTTGTTCTTGAAAATTTTTTTTTCGAATTTTTATTTTCAATTTTTTTTTAAATATTTTTTAAAATTTTTTTTTTTTGAAATTTTTTTTTTTCGAAAATTTTTTTGAAATTTTTTTTAAAATTTTTTTTTTTAAATTTTTTTTTTTGAAATTTTTTTTTTGAAATTTTATTTTTTCGAAAATTTTTTTGAAATTTTTTTTAAAATTTTTTTTTGAAAATTTTTTTAAATTTTTTATTTTCAAATTTTTTGTTCTTGAAAATTTTTTTTTCGAATTTTTATTTTCAATTTTTTTTTTCGAAATTTTTTTTTGCAAAATTTTTTTTTAAAATTTTTTTAAAAATTTTTTTTTTAAATTTTTTTTTTGAAATTTTTTTAAAATTTTTTCTGAATTTTTTTTGAAACTGTTTTGGAAATTTTTTTTTTTTGAAAATATTTTTTAAATTTTTTTTTTTTTTTGAAATTTTTCTTTTTCGAAAATTTTTTTGAAATTTTTTTTTTTGAAAATTCTTTTTTCGAATTTTTTTTTAAATTTTTTTTTAAATTTTTTTTTTGAAATTTTTTTAAAATTTTTTTTTTGAAATTTTTTTTTTTTGAAATTTTTTTTTTGAAAATTTTTTTTTTTTGAATTTTTTTTTTCGAAAATTTTTTTGAATTTTTTTTTTTAATTTTTTTTTTCGAAAATTTTTTTGAAATTTTTTTTTTGAAATTTATTTTTTTCGAATTTTTTTTTCAATTTTTTAAAATTTTTTTTTTAATTTTTTTTTTAAATTTTTTAAAAAATTTTTTTTTTGAAATTTTTTTTTTGAAATTTTTTTTAAAATTTTTTTTTAAATTTTTTTTTTGAAAATTTTTTTTTTTTGAATTTTTTTTTTTCGAAAATTTTTTTGAAATTTTTTTTTAAATTTTTTTTTGAAATTTTTTTTTTGAAAATTTTTTTTTTTTGAATTTTTTTTTTTCGAAAATTTTTTTTAAATTTTTTTTTAAATTTTTTTTTAAAATTTTTTTTTTGAAATTTTTTTTTGAAAATTGTTTTAAAATTTTTTTTAAAAATTTTTTGTTCCTGAAAAATTTTTTTTCGAATTTTTATTTTCAATTTTTTTTTTAATTTTTTTTTAAATTTTTTTTTAAAAATTTTTTTAAATTTTTTTTTTGAAAATTTTTTTTCGAATTTTTTTTAATTTTTTTTTAAATTTTTTTTTAAAAATTTTTTTAAAAATTTTTTTTTTGAAATTTTTTTTTTGAAAATTTTTTTTTTCGAAAATTTTTTTTTTGAAATTTTTTTGAAATTTTTTTTTTGAAATTTTTTTTTTTTGAAATTTTTTTTTTCGAAAATTTTTTTGAAATTATTTTTAAATTTTTTTTTTGAAATTTTTTTTTTTTTGAAATTTTTTTTTTGAAAATTTTTTTTTTTTGAATTTTTTTTTTCGAAAATTTTTTTGAAATTTTTTTTTAAATTTTTTTTTGAAATTTTTTTTTTGAAAATTTTTTTTTTTGAATTTTTTTTTTTTCGAAAATTTTTTTGAAATTTTTTTTTTAAATTTTTTTTTTTAATTTTTTTTTTTAATTTTTTTTTGAAAATTGTTTTAAAATTTTTTTTAAAAATTTTTTGTTCTTGATTTTTTTTTTGAAAATTTTTTTTTCAATTTTTTTTAAATTTTTTTTTTGAAATTTTTTTTTCGAATTTTTATTTTCAATTTTTTTTTAAATTTTTTTTTTAATTTTTTTTTTGAAATTTTTTTAAATTTTTTTTTTTGAAAATTTTTTTTTTCGAAAATTTTTTTGAAATTTTTTTTTTGAAATTTTTTTTTCAATTTTTTTTTAAATTTTTTTTTTAAATTTTTTTTTTGAATTTTTTTTAAAATTTTTTTTCTGAAAATTTTTTAAAATTTTCTTTAAATTTTTTTTTTTTAATTTTTTGTTCTTTAAAATTTTTTTTTTAAATTTTTTGTTTTTCAAAATTTTTTTTTCGAATTTTTATTTTAATTTTTTTTTTTAATTTTTTCTCATTTTTTTTTAAATTTTTTTTTTGAAATTTTTTTGAAATTTTTTTTTTGAAAAATTTTTTTTTTGAAATTTTTTTTTTTTGAAATTTTTTTTTTGAAAATTTTTTTTTTTGAATTTTTTTTTTTCGAAAATTTTCTTGAAATTTTTTTGAAATTTTTTTTTTGAAATTTTTTTTTCAATTTTTTTTTAAATTTTTTTTTAAAATTTTTTTTTTGAATTTTTTTTAAAATTTTTTTTCTGAAAATTTTTTAAAATTTTCTTTAAAATTTTTTTTTAAATTTTTTGTTCTTGGAAATTTTTTTTTCGAATTTTTATTTTCATTTTTTTTAAATTTTTTTTTTCATTTTTTTTTTAATTTTTTTTTTGAAATTTTTTTGAAATTTTTTTTTTGAAAAATTTTTTTTTTGAAATTTTTTTTTTGAAAATTTTTTTTTTGAAATTTTTTTTTTGAAAATTTTTTTTTTGAAATTTTTTTTTTTCGAAAATTTTTTTGAAATTTTTTTTAAAATTTTTTGTTCTTGAAAATTTTTTTTTCGAATTTTTATTTTCAATTTTTTTTTTAATTTTTTTTTTGGAATTTTTTTTAAATTTTGTTTTTGAAAATTTTTTTTTTTTTAATTTTTTTTTTGAAATTTTTTTTTTTTTTATTTTTTTTTTGAAATTTTATTTTTTCGAAAAATTTTTTGAAATTTTTTTTGAAAATTTTTTTTTTAAATTTTTTTTTTTCGAAAATTTTTTTGAAATTTTTTTTTAAATTTTTTTTTAAATTTTTTTTTTGAAATTTTTTTAAATTTTTTTTTCGAAATTTTTTTTCGAATTTTTTTAAATTTTTTTTTTAATTTTTTTTTTTAAATTTTTTTAAAAATTTTTTTTTGAAATTTTTTTTTTGAAATTTTTTTTTAAATTTTTTTTTTAATTTTTTTTTTGAAATTTTTTTAAATTTTTTTTTTTTTTTTTTTTTCGAAATTTTTTTTCGAATTTTTTTTAATTTTTTTTTTAAATTTTTTTAAAAAATTTTTTTTGAAATTTTTTTTAATTTTTTTTTTTGAAATTTTTTTAATTTTTTTTTTTTTAAATTTTTTTTTCGAAATTGTTTTTCGAATTTTTTTTAATTTTTTTTTTTAAATTTTTTTAAAAATTTTTTTTTTGAAATTTTTTTTTTGAAAATTTTTTTTTTCGAAAATTTTTTTTTTGAAATTTTTTTTTTGAAAAAATTTTTTTTTGAAATTTTTTTTTTGAAATTTTTTTTTTTGAAATTTTTTTTTTCGAAAATTTTTTTGAAATTTTTTTTAAATTTTTTTTTTGAAATTTTTTTTTTTTTGAAATTTTTTTTTTGAAAATTTTTTTTTTTGAATTTTTTTTTTTCGAAAATTTTTTTGAAATTTTTTTTAAAATTTTTTTTTGAAATTTTTTTTTTGAAAATTTTTTTTTTTAATTTTTTTTTTTCGAAAATTTTTTTGAAATTTTTTTTTAAATTTTTTTTTTAAATTTTTTTTTTGAAATTTTTTTTTGAAAATTTTTTTTTCAATTTTTTTTAAATTTTTTTTTTTAAATTTTTTTTTTGAATTTTTTTTAAAATTTTTTTTCTGAAAATTTTTTAAAATTTTCTTTAAAATTTTTTTTTTTAATTTTTTGTTCTTTAAAATTTTTTTTTTTAATTTTTTTTTTAATTTTTTGTTCTTTAAAATTTTTTTTTTAAATTTTTTGTTCTTGAAAATTTTTTTTTCGAATTTTTATTTTCATTTTTTTTTTAAATTTTTTTTCATTTTTTTTTAATTTTTTTTTTGAAATTTTTTTGAATTTTTTTTTTGAAAAATTTTTTTTTTGAAATTTTTTTTTTTTGAAATTTTTTTTTTGAAAATTTTTTTTTTTTGAATTTTTTTTTTTCGAAAATTTTTTTTAAAATTTTTTTTAAATTTTTTATTTGAAATTTTTTTTTCAATTTTTTTTTAAATTTTTTTTTAAAATTTTTTTTTTGAATTTTTTTAAAAATTTTTTTTCTGAAAATTTTTTAAAATTTTCTTTAAAATTTTTTTTTTTATTTTTTGTTCTTGAAAATTTTTTTTTCGAATTTTTATTTTCATTTTTTTTAAAATTTTTTTTTCATTTTTTTTTAAATTTTTTTTTTGAAATTTTTTTGAAATTTTTTTTTTGAAAAATTTTTTTTCTGAAATTTTTTTTTTGAAAATTTTTTTTTTGAAATGTTTTTTTTGAAAATTTTTTTTTTGAAATTTTTTTTTTTTCGAAAATTTTTTTGAAATTTTTTTTTAAATTTTTTGTTCTTGAAAATTTTTTTTTTCGAATTTTTATTTTCAATTTTTTTTTAAATTTTTTTTTTGGAATTTTTTTTTAATTTTGTTTTTGAAAATTTTTTTTTTTTTTAATTTTTTTTTTGAAATTTTTTTTTTTAATTTTTTTTTTAATTTTTTTTTGAAAATTTTTTTTTTAAAATTTTTTTAAAAATTTTTTTTTTGAAATTTTTTAAAAATTTTTTTTTTCAAATTTTTTGTTCTTGAAAATTTTTTTTTCGAATTTTTATTTTCAATTTTTTTTTAAATATTTTTTAAAAATTTTTTTTTTTTTGAAATTTTTTTTTTCGAAAATTTTTTTGAAATTTTTTTTAAAATTTTTTTTTTTAAATTTTTTTTTTTGAAATTTTTTTTTTTGAAATTTTTTTTTTGAAATTTTATTTTTTCGAAAATTTTTTTGAAATTTTTTTTGAAATTTTTTTTTGAAAATTTTTTTAAATTTTTTATTTTCAAATTTTTTGTTCTTGAAAATTTTTTTTTCGAATTTTTATTTTCAATTTTTTTTTAAATTTTTTTTTGAATTTTTTTTTTCGAAATTTTTTTTTGAAAAATTTTTTTTTTAAATTTTTTTAAAATTTTTTTTTTTAAATTTTTTTTTTGAAATTTTTTTAAAATTTTTTCTGAATTTTTTTTGAAACTGTTTTGGAAATTTTTTTTTTTTGAAAATATTTTTTAAAATTTTTTTTTTTTTTTGAAATTTTTCTTTTTCGAAAATTTTTTTGAAATTTTTTTTTTTGAAAATTCTTTTTTCGAATTTTTTTTAAAATTTTTTTTTAAATTTTTTTTTTGAAATTTTTTTAAAATTTTTTTTTTGAATTTT
>OX101822.2:29706627-29714127 GCA_944452925.2 Chrysolina oricalcia | reverse complement strand
AATTTTTTTGAAATTTTTTTTAAATTTTTTTTTTGAAATTTTTTTTTTTTTGAAATTTTTTTTTTGAAAATTTTTTTTTTTTGAATTTTTTTTTTTCGAAAATTTTTTTGAAATTTTTTTTTAAATTTTTTTTTGAAATTTTTTTTTAAATTTTTTTTTTTAATTTTTTTTTTGAAATTTTTTTTTGAAAATTTTTTTTTTCAATTTTTTTTAAATTTTTTTTTTGAAATTTTTTTTTCAATTTTTTTTAAAATTTTTTTTTTAAATTTTTTTTTGAATTTTTTTTAAAATTTTTTTTCTGAAAATTTTTCAAAATTTTCTTTAAAATTTTTTTTTTAAATTTTTTGTTCTTTAAAATTTTTTTTTTAAATTCTTTGTTCTTGAAAATTTTTTTTTCGAATTTTTATTTTCATTTTTTTTTTAAATTTTTTTTCATTTTTTTTTTAATTTTTTTTTTGAAATTTTTTTGAAATTTTTTTTTTGAAAATTTTTTTTTTTGAAATTTTTTTTTTTTGAAATTTTTTTTTTGAAAATTTTTTTTTTTTGAATTTTTTTTTTTCGAAAATTTTTTTTTAATTTTTTTTTTGAAATTTTTTTTTCAATTTTTTTTTTAATTTTTTTTTTAAATTTTTTTTTTGAATTTTTTTTAAAATTTTTTTTCTGAAAATTTTTTAAAATTTTCTTTAAAATTTTTTTTTTAAATTTTTTGTTCTTGAAAATTTTTTTTTCGAATTTTTATTTTCATTTTTTTTAAAAATTTTTTTTCATTTTTTTTAAATTTTTTTTTTGAAATTTTTTTGAAATTTTTTTTTTGAAAAATTTTTTTTCTGAAATTTTTTTTTTGAAAATTTTTTTTTTGAAATGTTTTTTTTGAAAATTTTTTTTTTTCGAAAATTTTTTTGAAATTTTTTTTTAAATTTTTTGTTCTTGAAAATTTTTTTTTCGAATTTTCATTTTCAATTTTTTTTAAATTTTTTTTTTGGAATTTTTTTTAAATTTTGTTTTTGAAAATTCTTTTTTTTTTAATTTTTTTTTTGAAATTTTTTTTTTTTAATTTTTTTTTTGAAATTTTATTTTTTCGAAAATTTTTTTGAAATTTTTTTTGAAATTTTTTTTTGAAAATTTTTTTAAAATTTTTTTTTTTCAAATTTTTTGTTCTTGAAAATTTTTTTTTCGAATTTTTATTTTCAATTTTTTTTTAATTTTTTTTAAAATTTTTTTTTGAAATTTTTTTTTTCGAAATTTTTTTTCGAATTTTTTTAAAATTTTTTTTTAAATTTTTTTTTGAAAATTTTTTTTTTTAAATTTTTTTAAAAATTTTTTTTTTGAAATTTTTTTAAAATTTTTTTTTTCAAATTTTTTGTTCTTGAAAATTTTTTTTTCGAATTTTTATTTTCAATTTTTTTTAAATATTTTTTAAAATTTTTTTTTTTTTTTGAAATTTTTTTTTCGAAAATTTTTTTGAAATTTTTTTTAAAATTTTTTTTTTTAAATTTTTTTTTTGAAATTTTTTTTTTTGAAATTTTTTTTTTGAAATTTTATTTTTTCGAAAATTTTTTTGAAATTTTTTTTGAAATTTTTTTTTGAAAATTTTTTTAAATTTTTTATTTTCAAATTTTTTGTTCTTGAAAATTTTTTTTTCGAATTTTTATTTTCAATTTTTTTTTAAATTTTTTTTTGAATTTTTTTTTTCGAAATTTTTTTTTGAAAAATTTTTTTTTAAAATTTTTTTAAAAATTTTTTTTTTAAATTTTTTTTTTGAAATTTTTTTAAAATTTTTTCTGAATTTTTTTTTGAAACTGTTTTGGAAATTTTTTTTTTTTGAAAATATTTTTTAAAATTTTTTTTTTTTTTTGAAATTTTTCTTTTTCGAAAATTTTTTTGAAATTTTTTTTTTTGAAAATTCTTTTTTCGAATTTTTTTTTAAATTTTTTTTTAAATTTTTTTTTTGAAATTTTTTTAAAATTTTTTTTTTGAAATTTTTTTTTTTGAAATTTTTTTTTTGAAAATTTTTTTTTTTTGAATTTTTTTTTTTCGAAAATTTTTTTGAATTTTTTTTTTAAATTTTTTTTTTCGAAAATTTTTTTGAAATTTTTTTTTTGAAATTTTTTTTTTTCGAATTTTTTTTTCAATTTTTTTTAAATTTTTTTTTTGAAATTTTTTTTTCAATTTTTTTTTTAATTTTTTTTTTAAATTTTTTTTTGAATTTTTTTTAAAATTTTTTTTCTGAAAATTTTTTAAAATTTTCTTTAAAATTTTTTTTTTTAATTTTTTGTTCTTGAAAATTTTTTTTTCGAATTTTTATTTTCTTTTTTTTTTAAATTTTTTTTTCATTTTTTTTTTTCATTTTTTTTAAAATTTTTTTGAAATTTTTTTTTTGAAAAATTTTTTTTTCGAAATTTTTTTTCGAATTTTTTTAAATTTTTTTTTTAATTTTTTTTTTTTAATTTTTTTAAAAATTTTTTTTTTGAAATTTTTTTTTTGAAATTTTTTTTTAAATTTTTTTTTAAATTTTTTTTTTGAAAAATTTTTTTTTTTTGAATTTTTTTTTTCGAAAATTTTTTTGAAATTTTTTTTTAAATTTTTTTTTGAAATTTTTTTTTTGAAAATTTTTTTTTTTTGAATTTTTTTTTTCGAAAATTTTTTTTAAATTTTTTTTTAAATTTTTTTTTTTAATTTTTTTTTTGAAATTTTTTTTTGAAAATTGTTTTAAAATTTTTTTTAAAAATTTTTTGTTCTTTAAAAATTTTTTTTCGAATTTTTATTTTCAATTTTTTTTTTAATTTTTTTTTTAATTTTTTTTTTAAATTTTTTTAAATTTTTTTTTTGAAAATTTTTTTTTTCGAAAATTTTTTTGAAATTTTTTTTTTGAAAATTTTTTTTTGAAAATTTTTTTTTCAATTTTTTTTAAATTTTTTTTTTGAAATTTTTTTTTCAATTTTTTTTAAATTTTTTTTTTTTAATTTTTTTTTTGAATTTTTTTTAAATTTTTTTTTTATTTTTTTAAAAATTTTTTTTGAAAATTTTTTTTTTGAAATTTTTTTTTTGAAATTTTTTTGAAATTTTTTTTTTGAAAAATTTTTTTTTTGAAATTTTTTTTTTTTGAAATTTTTTTTTTGAAAATTTTTTTTTTTTGAATTTTTTTTTTTCGAAAATTTTTTTGAAATTTTTTTTTTGAAATTTTTTTTTTGAAATTTTTTTTTCAATTTTTTTTTTAATTTTTTTTTTAAATTTTTTTTTTGAATTTTTTTTAAATTTTTTTTTCTGAAAATTTTTTAAAATTTTCTTTAAAATTTTTTGTTCTTGAAAATTTTTTTTTCGAATTTTTATTTTCATTTTTTTTTAAATTTTTTTTTCATTTTTTTTTAAATTTTTTTTTTGAAATTTTTTTGAAATTTTTTTTTGGAATTTTTTTTTGAAAATTTTTTTTTTTAAATTTTTTTTTTGAAAATTTTTTTTTTGAAATTTTTTTTTTTCGAAAATTTTTTTGAAATTTTTTTTTAAATTTTTTGTTCTTGAAATTTTTATTTTCAATTTTTTTTTAAATTAATTTTTTGAAATTTTTTTTAAATTTTGTTTTTGAAAATTTTTTTTTTTAAATTTTTTTTTTGAAATTTTTTTTTTTAAATTTTTTTTTTGAAATTTTATTTTTTCGAAAATTTTTTTGAAATTTTTTTTGAAATTTTTTTTTGAAAATTTTTTTAAAATTTTTTTTTTCAAATTTTTTGTTCTTGAAAATTTTTTTTTCGAATTTTTATTTTCATTTTTTTTTAAATTTTTTTTTAAATTTTTTTTTGAAATTTTTTTTTTCGAATTTTTTTTTCGAATTTTTTTTAAATTTTTTTTTTAAATTTTTTTTTGAAAAATTTTTTTTTTAAATTTTTTTAAAAATTTTTTTTTTGAAATTTTTTTAAAATTTTTTTTTTCAAATTTTTTGTTCTTGAAAATTTTTTTTTCGAATTTTTATTTTCAATTTTCTTTAAAATTTTTTTTAAAATTTTTTTTTGACATTTTTTTTTTGAAATTTTTTTTCGAATTTTTTTTAAATTTTTTTTTTAATTTTTTTTTGAAAAATTTTTTTTCAAAATTTTTTTAAAAATTTTTTTTTGAAATTTTTTTAAAATTTTTTCTGAATTTTTTTTGAAACTTTTTGAAATTTTTCTTTTTCGAAAATTTTTTTGAAATTTTTTTTTTTGAAAATTCTTTTTTCGAATTTTTTTTAAAATTTTTTTTTAAATTTTTTTTTAAATTTTTTTTTAAATTTTTTTTTTGAAATTTTTTTAAAATTTTTTTTTTGAAATTTTTTTTTTTTGAAATTTTTTTTTTGAAAATTTTTTTTTTTTTGAATTTTTTTTTTCGAAAATTTTTTTGAATTTTTTTTTTAATTTTTTTTTTCGAAAATTTTTTTGAAATTTTTTTATTTGAAAATTCTTTTTTCGAATTTGTTTTAAATTTTTTTTTTTAATTTTTTTTTGAAATTTTTTTTTTGAAATTTTTTTTTTTTGAAATTTTTTTTTTGAAAATTTTTTTTTTTTTGAAATTTTTTTTTTTCGAAAATTTTTTTGAATTTTTTTTTAAAATTTTTTTTTTCGAAAATTTTTTTGAAATTTTTTTTTTGAAAATTTTTTTTTTCGAATTTTTTTTCAATTTTTTTTTAATTTTTTTTTTGAAATTTTTTTTTCAATTTTTTTTTAAATTTTTTCTGAAAATTTTTTAAAAATTTCTTTAAAATTTTTTTTTTTAATTTTTTGTTCTTGAAAATTTTTTTTTCGAATTTTTATTTTCATTTTTTTTTAAATTTTTTTTTCATTTTTTTTTTCATTTTTTTTTTTTATTTTTTTGAAATTTTTTTTTTGAAAAATTTTTTTTTTGAAATTTTTTTTTTGAAAATTTTTTTTTGAAATTTTTTTTTTGAAATTTTTTTTTTTAATTTTTTTTTTTCGAAAATTTTTTTGAAATTTTTTTTTAAATTTTTTTAATTTTTTTTTTTTTAATTTTTTTTTCGAAATTTTTTTTCGAATTTTTTTTAATTTCTTTTTTAATTTTTTTTTTAAATTTTTTTAAAAATTTTTTTTTTTAAATTTTTTTTTTGAAATTTTTTTTTAAATTTTTTTTTTAATTTTTTTTTTGAAATTTTTTTAAATTTTTTTTTTTTTTATTTTTTTTTCGAAATTTTTTTTCGAATTTTTTTAATTTTTTTTTAATTTTTTTTTTAAATTTTTTTAAAAATTTTTTTTTGAAATTTTTTTTTAAATTTTTTTTTTGAAATTTTTTTAAATTTTTTTTTTTAATTTTTTTTTCGAAATTTTTTTTTGAATTTTTTTTAATTTTTTTTTTAATTTTTTTTTAAAAATTTTTTTAAAAATTTTTTTTTTGAAATTTTTTTTTTGAAAATTTTTTTTTTCGAAATTTTTTTTTTTGAAATTTTTTTGAAATTTTTTTTTTGAAAAATTTTTTTTTTGAAATTTTTTTTTTGAAATTTTTTTTTTGGAAAATTTTTTTGAAATTTTTTTTAAATTTTTTTTTTTGAAATTTTTTTTTTTTTGAAATTTTTTTTTTGAAAATTTTTTTTTTTGAATTTTTTTTTTTCGAAAATTTTTTTGAAATTTTTTTTTAAATTTTTTTTTTGAAATTTTTTTTTTTTTGAAATTTTTTTTTTGAAAATTTTTTTTTTTTTAATTTTTTTTTTTCGAAAATTTTTTTGAAATTTTTTTTTAAATTTTTTTTTTGAAATTTTTTTTTTGAAAATTTTTTTTTTTGAATTTTTTTTTTTTCGAAAATTTTTTTGAAATTTTTTTTTAAATTTTTTTTTGAAATTTTTTTTTTGAAAATTTTTTTTTTAAATTTTTTTTTTAAATTTTTTTTTTGAAATTTTTTTTTGAAAATTGTTTTAAAATTTTTTTAAAAAATTTTTTGTTCTTGAAAAATTTTTTTTCGAATTTTTATTTTCAATTTTTTTTTAAATTTTTTTTTAAATTTTTTTTTTGAAATTTTTTTAAATTTTTTTTTTTGAAAATTTTTTTTTTCGAAAATTTTTTTGAAATTTTTTTTTTGAAATTTTTTTTTTGAAAATATTTTTTTGAAAATTTTTTTTTCAATTTTTTTTAAATTTTTTTTTGAAATTTTTTTTTCAATTTTTTTTGTAATTATTTTTTTAATTTTTTTTTTGAATTTTTTTTAAAATTTTTTTTCTGAAAATTTTTTAAAATTTTCTTCAAATTTTTTTTTAAAAATTTTTTGTTCTTTAAAATTTTTTTTTTTAATTTTTTGTTCTTGAAAATTTTTTTTTCGAATTTTTATTTTAATTTTTTTTAAAATTTTTTTTTCATTTTTTTTTAAATTTTTTTTTGAAATTTTTTTGAAATTTTTTTTTTGAAAAATTTTTTTTTTGAAATTTTTTTTTTGAAAATTTTTTTTTTGAAATTTTTTTTTTGAAAATTTTTTTTTTGAAATTTTTTTTTTTCGAAAATTTTTTTGAAATTTTTTTTTTAATTTTTTTTTTGAAATTTTTTAAAATTTTTTTTTTTTAATTTTTTTTTCGAAATTTTTTTTTGAATTTTTTTTTATTTTTTTTTTAATTTTTTTTTTTTAATTTTTTTAAAAATTTTTTTTTTTAAATTTTTTTTTTGAAAATTTTTTTTTTGAAATTTTTTTTTTCGAAAATTTTTTTGAAATTTTTTTTTTGAAATTTTTTTTTTTGAAATTTTTTTTTTGAAAATTTTTTTTTTGAATTTTTTTTTTTCGAAAATTTCATTGAAATTTTTTTTTAATTTTTTTTTTGAAATTTTTTTTCGAATTTTTATTTTCAATTTTTTTTTAAATTTTTTTTTTAATTTTTTTTTTTTAATTTTTTAAAATTTTTTTTTTTGAAAATTTTTTTTTTCGAAAATTTTTTTGAAATTTTTTTTTTGAAAATTTTTTTTCAATTTTTTTTTAAATTTTTTTTTTAAATTTTTTTTTTGAATTTTTTTTAAAATTTTTTTTCTGAAATTTTTTTAAAATTTTCTTATTTTTTTTTTAAATTTTTTGTTCTTGAAAATTTTTTTTTCATTTTTTTTAAAATTTTTTTTTAATTTTTTTTAAATTTTTTTTTTTGAAATTTTTTTGAAATTTTTTTTTTGAAAAATTTTTTTTTTGAAATTTTTTTTTTGAAAATTTTTTTTTTGAAATTTTTTTTTTGAAAATTTTTTTTTTGAAATTTTTTTTTTTCGAAAATTTTTTTGAAATTTTTTTTTAAATTTTTTTTTTTTATTTTTTTTTAAATTTTTTTTTTGAAATTTTTTTAAATTTTTTTTTTTAAATTTTTTTTTCGAAATTTTTTTTCGAATTTTTTTTAATTTTTTTTTTTTTTTTTTAAGTTTTTTTAAAAATTTTTTTTTTGAAATTTTTTTTTTGAAATTTTTTTTTAAATTTTTTTTTTAATTTTTTTTTTGAAATTTTTTTAAATTTTTTATTTTTTTTTCGAAATTTTTTTTCGAATTTTTTTAAATTTTTTTTTTA
>OX101822.2:29699127-29701627 GCA_944452925.2 Chrysolina oricalcia | reverse complement strand
TTTTAATTTTTTTTTTAAATTTTTTTTTTGAATTTTTTTTAAAATTTTTTTTCTGAAATTTTTTTAAAATTTTCTTTAAAATTTTTTTTTTTAATTTTTTGTTCTTGAAAATTTTTTTTTCGAATTTTTATTTTCATTTTTTTTAAAATTTTTTTTTCATTTTTTTTTTAATTTTTTTTTGAAATTTTTTTGAAATTTTTTTTTTGAAAAATTTTTTTTTTGAATTTTTTTTTTTGAAAATTTTTTTTTTTTAATTTTTTTTTTGAAAATTTTTTTTTTGAAATTTTTTTTTTCGAAAATTTTTTTGAATTTTTTTTTAAAATTTTTTGTTCTTGAAATTTTTTTTTTCGAATTTTTATTTTCAATTTTTTTTTAAATTTATTTTTTGGAATTTTTTTTAAATTTTGTTTTTGAAAATTTTTTTTTTTAAATTTTTTTTTGAAATTTTTTTTTTTTTAATTTTTTTTTTGAAATTTTATTTTTTCGAAAATTTTTTTGAAATTTTTTTTTGAAAATTTTTTTAAAATTTTTTTTTTCAAATTTTTTGTTCTTGAAAATTTTTTTTTCGAATTTTTATTTTCATTTTTTTTAAAATTTTTTTTAAAATTTTTTTTTGAAATTTTTTTTTTCGAAATTTTTTTTCGAATTTTCTTTAAATTTTTTTTTTTAATTTTTTTTTGAAAAATTTTTTTTTAAAATTTTTTTAAAAATTTTTTTTTTGAAATTTTTTTAAAATTTTTTTTTTCAAATTTTTTGTTCTTGAAAATTTTTTTTTCGAATTTTTATTTTCAATTTTTTTTTAAATTTTTTTTTAAATTTTTTTTTGACATTTTTTTTTTCGAAATTTTTTTTCGAATTTTTTTTAAATTTTTTTTTAAATTTTTTTTTGAAAAATTTTTTATCAAAATTTTTTTAAAAATTTTTTTTTGAAATTTTTTTAAAATTTTTTCTGAATTTTTTTTGAAACTTTTTGAATTTTTTTTTTTTTTTTTGAAATTTTTCTTTTTCGAAAATTTTTTTGAAATTTTTTTTTTTGAAAATTCTTTTTTCGAATTTTTTTTTAAATTTTTTTTTAAATTTTTTTTTAAATTTTTTTTTAAATTTTTTTTTTTGAAATTTTTTTAAAATTTTTTTTTTGAAATTTTTTTTTTTGAAATTTTTTTTTTGAAAATTTTTTGTTTTTTGAAATTTTTTTTTTCGAAAATTTTTTTGAATTTTTTTTTTAATTTTTTTTTTCGAAAATTTTTTTGAAATTTTTTTTTTTGAAAATTCTTTTTTCGATTTTTTTTTAAATTTTTTTTTTAAATTTTTTTTTTGAAATTTTTTTTTTGAAATTTTTTTTTTTTGAAATTTTTTTTTTGAAAAATTTTTTTTTTTTGAAATTTTTTTTTTTCGAAAATTTTTTTGAATTTTTTTTTTAAATTTTTTTTTTCGAAAATTTTTTTGAAATTTTTTTTTTGAAAATTTTTTTTTTCGAATTTTTTTTCAATTTTTTTTTAATTTTTTTTTTGAAATTTTTTTTTCAATTTTTTTTTAAATTTTTTCTGAAAATTTTTTAAAAATTTCTTTAAAATTTTTTTTTTAAATTTTTTGTTCTTGAAAATTTTTTTTTCGAATTTTTATTTTCATTTTTTTTAAAATTTTTTTTTCATTTTTTTTTTCATTTTTTTTTTTATTTTTTTGAAATTTTTTTTTTGAAAAATTTTTTTTTTGAAATTTTTTTTTTGAAAATTTTTTTTTTGAAATTTTTTTTTTGAAAATTTTTTTTTTTAAATTTTTTTTTTTCGAAAATTTTTTTGAAATTTTTTTTTAAATTTTTTTTTTGAAATTTTTTTAATTTTTTTTTTTTTAATTTTTTTTCGAAATTTTTTTTCGAATTTTTTTTAATTTCTTCTTTAATTTTTTTTTAAAATTTTTTTAAAAATTTTTTTTTTTTAATTTTTTTTTTGAAATTTTTTTTTAAATTTTTTTTTTAATTTTTTTTTTGAAATTTTTTTAAATTTTTTTTTTTTTTATTTTTTTTCGAAATTTTTTTTCGAATTTTTTTAATTTTTTTTTTTAATTTTTTTTTTAAATTTTTTTAAAAATTTTTTTTTGAAATTTTTTTTTAAATTTTTTTTTTGAAATTTTTTTAAATTTTTTTTTTAAATTTTTTTTTCGAAATTTTTTTTTGAATTTTTTTTAATTTTTTTTTTAATTTTTTTTTAAAAATTTTTTTAAAAATTTTTTTTTTGAAATTTTTTTTTTGAAAATTTTTTTTTTCGAAATTTTTTTTTTTGAAATTTTTTTGAAAAATTTTTTTTTTGAAATTTTTTTTTTGAAATTTTTTTTTTGGAAAATTTTTTTGAAATTTTTTTGAAATTTTTTTTTAAATTTTTTTTTTGAAATTTTTTTTTTGAAAATTTTTTTTTTTGAATTTTTTTTTTTCGAAAATTTTTTTGAAATTTTTTTTAAAATTTTTTTTTGAAATTTTTTTTTTGAAAATTTTTTTTTTTAAATT
>OX101822.2:29681627-29694127 GCA_944452925.2 Chrysolina oricalcia | reverse complement strand
TATTTTTTTTTCGAAATTTTTTTTCGAATTTTTTTAAATTTTTTTTTTAATTTTTTTTTTTAATTTTTTTAAAAATTTTTTTTTTGAAATTTTTTTTAAAATTTTTTTTTTGAAATTTTTTTGAAATTTTGTTTTTGAAAATTTTTTTTTTTTGAATTTTTTTTTTTCCGAAAATTTTTTTGAAATTTTTTTTTAAATTTTTTTTTTGAAATTTTTTTTTTTGAAAATTTTTTTTTTTTGAATTTTTTTTTTCGAAAATTTTTTTAAATTTTTTTTTTTTATTTTTTTTTTAAATTTTTTTTTTGAAATTGTTTTTAAATTTTTTGTTCTTGAAATTTTTTTTTTCGAATTTTTATTTTCAATTTTTTTTTAAATTTATTTTTTGGAATTTTTTTTAAATTTTGTTTTTGAAAATTTTTTTTTTTAAAATTTTTTTTTGAAATTTTTTTTTTTTTAATTTTTTTTTTGAAATTTTATTTTTTCGAAAATTTTTTTGAAATTTTTTTTGAAATTTTTTTTTGAAAATTTTTTTAAAATTTTTTTTTTCAAATTTTTTGTTCTTGAAAATTTTTTTTTCGAATTTTTATTTTCATTTTTTTTTAAATTTTTTTTTAAATTTTTTTTTGAAATTTTTTTTTCGAAATTTTTTTTCGAATTTTTTTTAAATTTTTTTTTTAAATTTTTTTTTGAAAAATTTTTTTTTAAAATTTTTTTAAAAATTTTTTTTTTGAAATTTTTTTAAAATTTTTTTTTTCAAATTTTTTGTTCTTGAAAATTTTTTTTTCGAATTTTTATTTTCAATTTTTTTTTAAATTTTTTTTTAAATTTTTTTTTGACATTTTTTTTTTCGAAATTTTTTTTCGAATTTTTTTAAAATTTTTTTTTAAATTTTTTTTTGAAAAATTTTTTTTCAAAATTTTTTTAAAAATTTTTTTTTGAAATTTTTTTAAAATTTTTTCTGAATTTTTTTTGAAACTTTTTGAAATTTTTTTTTTTTTTTTGAAATTTTTCTTTTTCGAAAATTTTTTTGAAATTTTTTTTTTTGAAAATTCTTTTTTCGAATTTTTTTTTAAATTTTTTTTTAAATTTTTTTTTAAATTTTTTTTTAAATTTTTTTTTTGAAATTTTTTTAAAATTTTTTTTTTGAAATTTTTTTTTTTTTGAAATTTTTTTTTTGAAAATTTTTTTTTTTTTGAAATTTTTTTTTTCGAAAATTTTTTTGAATTTTTTTTTTAATTTTTTTTTTCGAAAATTTTTTTGAAATTTTTTTTTTTGAAAATTCTTTTTTCGAATTTTTTTTAAATTTTTTTTTTTAATTTTTTTTTTGAAATTTTTTTTTTGAAATTTTTTTTTTTGAAATTTTTTTTTTGAAAATTTTTTTTTTTTTGAAATTTTTTTTTTTCGAAAATTTTTTTGAATTTTTTTTTTAAATTTTTTTTTTCGAAAATTTTTTTGAAATTTTTTTTTTGAAAATTTTTTTTTTCGAATTTTTTTTCAATTTTTTTTTAATTTTTTTTTTGAAATTTTTTTTTCAATTTTTTTTTAAATTTTTTCTGAAAATTTTTTAAAAATTTCTTTAAAATTTTTTTTTTAAATTTTTTGTTCTTGAAAATTTTTTTTTCGAATTTTTATTTTCATTTTTTTTAAAATTTTTTTTTCATTTTTTTTTTCATTTTTTTTTTTTTATTTTTTTGAAATTTTTTTTTTGAAAATTTTTTTTTTGAAATTTTTTTTTTGAAAATTTTTTTTTTTTAATTTTTTTTTTTCGAAAATTTTTTTGAAATTTTTTTTTAAATTTTTTTTTTGAAATTTTTTTAATTATTTTTTTTTTTTAATTTTTTTTTCGAAATTTTTTTTCGAATTTTTTTTAATTTCTTCTTTAATTTTTTTTTAAATTTTTTTAAAAATTTTTTTTTTTAAATTTTTTTTTTGAAATTTTTTTTTAAATTTTTTTTTTAATTTTTTTTTTGAAATTTTTTTAAATTTTTTTTTTTTTTATTTTTTTTTCGAATTTTTTTTTCGAATTTTTTTAATTTTTTTTTAAATTTTTTTTTTAAATTTTTTTAAAAATTTTTTTTTGAAATTTTTTTTTAAATTTTTTTTTTGAAATTTTTTTAAATTTTTTTTTTAATTTTTTTTTCGAAATTTTTTTTTGAATTTTTTTTAATTTTTTTTTTAATTTTTTTTTAAAAATTTTTTTAAAAATTTTTTTTTTGAAATTTTTTTTTGAAAATTTTTTTTTTCGAAATTTTTTTTTTTGAAATTTTTTTGAAATTTTTTTTTTGAAAAATTTTTTTTTTGAAATTTTTTTTTTGAAATTTTTTTTTTGGAAAATTTTTTTGAAATTTTTTTTAAATTTTTTTTTTGAAATTTTTTTTTTTTTGAAATTTTTTTTTTGAAAATTTTTTTTTTTTGAATTTTTTTTTTTCGAAAATTTTTTTGAAATTTTTTTTTAAATTTTTTTTTTGAAATTTTTTTTTTTTGAAATTTTTTTTTTGAAAATTTTTTTTTTGAATTTTTTTTTTTCGAAAATTTTTTTGAAATTTTTTTTTAAATTTTTTTTTTGAAATTTTTTTTTTGAAAATTTTTTTTTTTGAATTTTTTTTTTTCGAAAATTTTTTTGAAATTTTTTTTAAAATTTTTTTTTGAAATTTTTTTTTTGAAAATTTTTTTTTTTTAATTTTTTTTTTTAATTTTTTTTTTGAAATTTTTTATTTTTTTTTCGAAATTTTTTTTCGAATTTTTTTAAATTTTTTTTTTAATTTTTTTTTTTAATTTTTTAAAAAATTTTTTTTTTGAAATTTTTTTTAAAATTTTTTTTTTGAAATTTTTTTGAAATTTTGTTTTTGAAAATTTTTTTTTTTTTAATTTTTTTTTTCCGAAAATTTTTTTGAAATTTTTTTTTAAATTTTTTTTTTGAAATTTTTTTTTTTGAAAATTTTTTTTTTTTGAATTTTTTTTTTCGAAAATTTTTTTAAATTTTTTTTTTTATTTTTTTTTTAAATTTTTTTTTTGAAATTTTTTTTTAAATTTTTTGTTCTTGAAATTTTTTTTTTCGAATTTTTATTTTCAATTTTTTTTTAAATTTATTTTTTGGAATTTTTTTTAAATTTTGTTTTTGAAAATTTTTTTTTTTTAAATTTTTTTTTGAAATTTTTTTTTTTTAATTTTTTTTTTGAAATTTTATTTTTTCGAAAATTTTTTTGAAATTTTTTTTGAAATTTTTTTTAAAATTTTTTTTTTCAAATTTTTTGTTCTTGAAAATTTTTTTTTCGAATTTTTATTTTCATTTTTTTTTAAATTTTTTTTTAAATTTTTTTTTGAAATTTTTTTTTTCGAAATTTTTTTTCGAATTTTTTTTAAATTTTTTTTTTAAATTTTTTTTTGAAAAATTTTTTTTTAAAATTTTTTTAAAAATTTTTTTTTTGAAATTTTTTTAAAATTTTTTTTTTCAAATTTTTTGTTCTTGAAAATTTTTTTTTCGAATTTTTATTTTCAATTTTTTTTTAAATTTTTTTTTAAATTTTTTTTTGACATTTTTTTTTTCGAAATTTTTTTTCGAATTTTTTTAAAATTTTTTTTTTAATTTTTTTTTGAAAAATTTTTTTTCAAAATTTTTTTAAAAATTTTTTTTTGAAATTTTTTTAAAATTTTTTCTGAATTTTTTTTGAAACTTTTTGAAATTTTTTTTTTTTTTTTGAAATTTTTCTTTTTCGAAAATTTTTTTGAAATTTTTTTTTTTGAAAATTCTTTTTTCGAATTTTTTTTTAAATTTTTTTTTTAATTTTTTTTTAAATTTTTTTTTAAATTTTTTTTTTGAAATTTTTTTAAAATTTTTTTTTTGAAATTTTTTTTTTTTGAAATTTTTTTTTTGAAAATTTTTTTTTTTTTGAAATTTTTTTTTTCGAAAATTTTTTTGAATTTTTTTTTTAATTTTTTTTTTCGAAAATTTTTTTGAAATTTTTTTTTTTGAAAATTCTTTTTTCGAATTTTTTTTAAATTTTTTTTTTAAATTTTTTTTTTGAAATTTTTTTTTTGAAATTTTTTTTTTTTGAAATTTTTTTTTTTCGAAAATTTTTTTGAATTTTTTTTTTTAATTTTTTTTTTCGAAAATTTTTTTGAAATTTTTTTTTTGAAAATTTTTTTTTTCGAATTTTTTTTCAATTTTTTTTTAATTTTTTTTTTGAAATTTTTTTTTCAATTTTTTTTTAAATTTTTTCTGAAAATTTTTTAAAAATTTCTTTAAAATTTTTTTTTTAAATTTTTTTTTCATTTTTTTTTTCATTTTTTTTTTTTATTTTTTTGAAATTTTTTTTTTGAAAAATTTTTTTTTTGAAATTTTTTTTTTGAAAATTTTTTTTTTGAAATTTTTTTTTTGAAAATTTTTTTTTTTTAATTTTTTTTTTTCGAAAATTTTTTTGAAATTTTTTTTTAAATTTTTTTTTTGAAATTTTTTTAATTTTTTTTTTTTAATTTTTTTTTTCGAAATTTTTTTTCGAATTTTTTTTAATTTCTTCTTTAATTTTTTTTTTAAATTTTTTTAAAAATTTTTTTTTTTTAAATTTTTTTTTTGAAATATTTTTTTAAATTTTTTTTTTAATTTTTTTTTTTTAATTTTTTAAAAAATTTTTTTTTTGAAATTTTTTTTAAAATTTTTTTTTTGAAATTTTTTTAAATTTTTTTTTTTTAATTTTTTTTTTTTTAATTTTTTTTTCGAAATTTTTTTTTTGAAAATTTTTTTTTTGAAATTTTTTTTTTCGAAAATTTTTTTTTTGAAATTTTTTTGAAATTTTGTTTTTGAAAATTTTTTTTTTTTGAATTTTTTTTTTTCCGAAAATTTTTTTGAAATTTTTTTTTAAATTTTTTTTTTGAAATTTTTTTTTTTGAAAATTTTTTTTTTTTGAATTTTTTTTTTCGAAAATTTTTTTAAATTTTTTTTTTTATTTTTTTTTTAAATTTTTTTTTTGAAATTTTTTTTTAAATTTTTTGTTCTTGAAATTTTTTTTTTCGAATTTTTATTTTCAATTTTTTTTTAAATTTATTTTTTGGAATTTTTTTTAAATTTTGTTTTTGAAAATTTTTTTTTTTTAAATTTTTTTTTGAAATTTTTTTTTTTTTAATTTTTTTTTTGAAATTTTATTTTTTCGAAAATTTTTTTGAAATTTTTTTTGAAATTTTTTTTTGAAAATTTTTTTAAAATTTTTTTTTTCAAATTTTTTGTTCTTGAAAATTTTTTTTTCGAATTTTTATTTTCATTTTTTTTTAAATTTTTTTTTAAATTTTTTTTTGAAATTTTTTTTTTCGAAATTTTTTTTCGAATTTTTTTTAAATTTTTTTTTTAAATTTTTTTTTGAAAAATTTTTTTTTTAAATTTTTGTAAAAATTTTTTTTTTGAAATTTTTTTAAAATTTTTTTTTTCAAATTTTTTGTTCTTGAAAATTTTTTTTTCGAATTTTTATTTTCAATTTTTTTTTAAATTTTTTTTTAAATTTTTTTTTGACATTTTTTTTTTCGAAATTTTTTTTCGAATTTTTTTTAAATTTTTTTTTGAAAAATTTTTTTTCAAAATTTTTTTAAAAATTTTTTTTTGAAATTTTTTTAAAATTTTTTCTGAATTTTTTTTGAAACTTTTTGAAATTTTTTTTTTTTTTTTGAAATTTTTCTTTTTCGAAAATTTTTTTGAAATTTTTTTTTTTGAAAATTCTTTTTTCGAATTTTTTTTTAAATTTTTTTTTTAATTTTTTTTTTAATTTTTTTTTAAATTTTTTTTTTGAAATTTTTTTAAAATTTTTTTTTTGAAATTTTTTTTTTTGAAATTTTTTTTTTGAAAATTTTTTTTTTTTTGAAATTTTTTTTTTCGAAAATTTTTTTGAATTTTTTTTTTAATTTTTTTTTTCGAAAATTTTTTTGAAATTTTTTTTTTTGAAAATTCTTTTTTCGAATTTTTTTTAAATTTTTTTTTTAAATTTTTTTTTTGAAATTTTTTTTTTGAAATTTTTTTTTTTTGAAATTTTTTTTTTTCGAAAATTTTTTTGAATTTTTTTTTTTAATTTTTTTTTTCGAAAATTTTTTTGAAATTTTTTTTTTGAAAATTTTTTTTTTCGAATTTTTTTTCAATTTTTTTTTAATTTTTTTTTTGAAATTTTTTTTTCAATTTTTTTTTAAATTTTTTCTGAAAATTTTTTAAAAATTTCTTTAAAATTTTTTTTTTAAATTTTTTGTTCTTGAAAATTTTTTTTTCGAATTTTTATTTTCATTTTTTTTTAAATTTTTTTTTCATTTTTTTTTTCATTTTTTTTTTTTATTTTTTTGAAATTTTTTTTTTGAAAAATTTTTTTTTTGAAATTTTTTTTTTGAAAATTTTTTTTTTGAAATTTTTTTTTTGAAAATTTTTTTTTTTTAATTTTTTTTTTCGAAAATTTTTTTGAAATTTTTTTTGAAATTTTTTTTTTGAAATTTTTTTAATTTTTTTTTTTTAATTTTTTTTTTCGAAATTTTTTTTCGAATTTTTTTTAATTTCTTCTTTAATTTTTTTTTTAAATTTTTTTAAAAATTTTTTTTTTTTAAATTTTTTTTTTGAAATATTTTTTTAAATTTTTTTTTTAATTTTTTTTTTTTAATTTTTTAAAAAATTTTTTTTTTGAAATTTTTTTTAAAATTTTTTTTTTGAAATTTTTTTAAATTTTTTTTTTTAAATTTTTTTTTTTTTAATTTTTTTTTCGAAATTTTTTTTTTGAAAATTTTTTTTTTGAAATTTTTTTTTTCGAAAATTTTTTTTTTGAAATTTTGTTTTTGAAAATTTTTTTTTTTTGAATTTTTTTTTTTCCGAAAATTTTTTTGAAATTTTTTTTTAAATTTTTTTTTTGAAATTTTTTTTTTTGAAAATTTTTTTTTTTTGAATTTTTTTTTTCGAAAATTTTTTTAAATTTTTTTTTTTTATTTTTTTTTTAAATTTTTTTTTTGAAATTTTTTTTAAAATTTTTTGTTCTTGAAATTTTTTTTTTCGAATTTTTATTTTCAATTTTTTTTTAAATTTATTTTTTGGAATTTTTTTTAAATTTTGTTTTTGAAAATTTTTTTTTTTTAAATTTTTTTTTGAAATTTTTTTTTTTTTAATTTTTTTTTTGAAATTTTATTTTTTCGAAAATTTTTTTGAAATTTTTTTTGAAATTTTTTTTTGAAAATTTTTTTAAAATTTTTTTTTTCAAATTTTTTGTTCTTGAAAATTTTTTTTTCGAATTTTTATTTTCATTTTTTTTTTAATTTTTTTTTAAATTTTTTTTTGAAATTTTTTTTTTCGAAATTTTTTTTCGAATTTTTTTTAAATTTTTTTTTTAAATTTTTTTTTGAAAATTTTTTTTTTTAAATTTTTGTAAAAATTTTTTTTTTGAAATTTTTTTAAAATTTTTTTTTTCAAATTTTTTGTTCTTGAAAATTTTTTTTTCGAATTTTTATTTTCAATTTTTTTTTAAAATTTTTTTTAAATTTTTTTTTGACATTTTTTTTTTCGAAATTTTTTTTCGAATTTTTTTTAAATTTTTTTTTGAAAAATTTTTTTTCAAAATTTTTTTAAAAATTTTTTTTTGAAATTTTTTTAAAATTTTTTCTGAATTTTTTTTGAAACTTTTTGAAATTTTTTTTTTTTTTTTGAAATTTTTCTTTTTCGAAAATTTTTTTGAAATTTTTTTTTTTGAAAATTCTTTTTTCGAATTTTTTTTTAAATTTTTTTTTTAATTTTTTTTTAAATTTTTTTTTAAATTTTTTTTTTGAAATTTTTTTAAAATTTTTTTTTTGAAATTTTTTTTTTTGAAATTTTTTTTTTGAAAATTTTTTTTTTTTGAAATTTTTTTTTTCGAAAATTTTTTTGAATTTTTTTTTTAATTTTTTTTTTCGAAAATTTTTTTGAAATTTTTTTTTTTGAAAATTCTTTTTTCGAATTTTTTTTAAATTTTTTTTTTAAATTTTTTTTTTGAAATTTTTTTTTTGAAATTTTTTTTTTTTGAAATTTTTTTTTTGAAAATTTTTTTTTTTTTGAAATTTTTTTTTTTTCGAAAATTTTTTTGAATTTTTTTTTTAAATTTTTTTTTTCGAAAATTTTTTTGAAATTTTTTTTTTGAAAATTTTTTTTTTCGAATTTTTTTTCAATTTTTTTTTAATTTTTTTTTTGAAATTTTTTTTTCAATTTTTTTTTAAATTTTTTCTGAAAATTTTTTAAAAATTTCTTTAAAATTTTTTTTTTAAATTTTTTGTTCTTGAAAATTTTTTTTTCGAATTTTTATTTTCATTTTTTTTAAAATTTTTTTTTCATTTTTTTTTTCATTTTTTTTTTTTTATTTTTTTGAAATTTTTTTTTTGAAAAATTTTTTTTTTGAAATTTTTTTTTTGAAAATTTTTTTTTTGAAATTTTTTTTTTGAAAATTTTTTTTTTTTAATTTTTTTTTTTCGAAAATTTTTTTGAAATTTTTTTTTAAATTTTTTTTTTGAAATTTTTTTAATTTTTTTTTTTTTAAATTTTTTTTTCGAAATTTTTTTTCGAATTTTTTTTAATTTCTTCTTTAATTTTTTTTAAAAATTTTTTTAAAATTTTTTTTTTTTAAATTTTTTTTTTGAAATATTTTTTTAAATTTTTTTTTTAATTTTTTTTTTGAAATTTTTTTAAATTTTTTTTTTTTTATATTTTTTTTTCGAAATTTTTTTTCGAATTTTTTTAATTTTTTTTTTAATTTTTTTTTTTAATTTTTTTAAAAATTTTTTTTTGAAATTTTTTTTTAAATTTTTTTTTTGAAATTTTTTTAAAATTTTTTTTTTAATTTTTTTTTGAAAAATTTTTTTTCAAAATTTTTTTAAAAATTTTTTTTTGAAATTTTTTTAAAATTTTTTCTGAATTTTTTTTGAAACTTTTTGAAATTTTTTTTTTTTTTTTGAAATTTTTCTTTTTCGAAAATTTTTTTGAAATTTTTTTTTTTGAAAATTCTTTTTTCGAATTTTTTTTTAAATTTTTTTTTAAATTTTTTTTTAAATTTTTTTTTAAATTTTTTTTTTGAAATTTTTTTAAAATTTTTTTTTTGAAATTTTTTTTTTTTGAAATTTTTTTTTTGAAAATTTTTTTTTTTTTGAAATTTTTTTTTTCGAAAATTTTTTTGAATTTTTTTTTTAATTTTTTTTTTCGAAAATTTTTTTGAAATTTTTTTTTTTGAAAATTCTTTTTTCGAATTTTTTTTAAATTTTTTTTTTAAATTTTTTTTTTGAAATTTTTTTTTTGAAATTTTTTTTTTTTGAAATTTTTTTTTTTCGAAAATTTTTTTGAATTTTTTTTTTTAATTTTTTTTTTCGAAAATTTTTTTGAAATTTTTTTTTTGAAAATTTTTTTTTTCGAATTTTTTTTCAATTTTTTTTTAATTTTTTTTTTGAAATTTTTTTTTCAATTTTTTTTTAAATTTTTTCTGAAAATTTTTTAAAAATTTCTTTAAAATTTTTTTTTTAAATTTTTTGTTCTTGAAAATTTTTTTTTCGAATTTTTATTTTCATTTTTTTTTAAATTTTTTTTTCATTTTTTTTTTTCATTTTTTTTTTTTATTTTTTTGAAATTTTTTTTTTGAAAAATTTTTTTTTTGAAATTTTTTTTTTGAAAATTTTTTTTTTGAAATTTTTTTTTTGAAAATTTTTTTTTTTTAATTTTTTTTTTTCGAAAATTTTTTTGAAATTTTTTTTTAAATTTTTTTTTTGAAATTTTTTTAATTTTTTTTTTTTTAATTTTTTTTTTCGAAATTTTTTTTCGAATTTTTTTTAATTTCTTCTTTAATTTTTTTTTTAAATTTTTTTAAAATTTTTTTTTTTTTAAATTTTTTTTTTGAAATATTTTTTTAAATTTTTTTTTTAATTTTTTTTTTTTAATTTTTTAAAAAATTTTTTTTTTGAAATTTTTTTTAAAATTTTTTTTTTGAAATTTTTTTAAATTTTTTTTTTTTAATTTTTTTTTTTTTAATTTTTTTTTCGAAATTTTTTTTTTGAAAATTTTTTTTTTGAAATTTTTTTTTTCGAAAATTTTTTTTTTGAAATTTTTTTGAAATTTTGTTTTTGAAAATTTTTTTTTTTTGAATTTTTTTTTTTCCGAAAATTTTTTTGAAATTTTTTTTTAAATTTTTTTTTTGAAATTTTTTTTTTTGAAAATTTTTTTTTTTTGAATTTTTTTTTTCGAAAATTTTTTTAAATTTTTTTTTTTTATTTTTTTTTTAAATTTTTTTTTTGAAATTTTTTTTTAAATTTTTTGTTCTTGAAATTTTTTTTTTCGAATTTTTATTTTCAATTTTTTTTTAAATTTATTTTTTGGAATTTTTTTTAAATTTTGTTTTTGAAAATTTTTTTTTTTTAAATTTTTTTTTGAAATTTTTTTTTTTTTAATTTTTTTTTTGAAATTTTATTTTTTCGAAAATTTTTTTGAAATTTTTTTTGAAATTTTTTTTTGAAAATTTTTTTAAAATTTTTTTTTTCAAATTTTTTGTTCTTGAAAATTTTTTTTTCGAATTTTTATTTTCATTTTTTTTTAAATTTTTTTTTAAATTTTTTTTTGAAATTTTTTTTTTCGAAATTTTTTTTCGAATTTTTTTTAAATTTTTTTTTTAAATTTTTTTTTGAAAAATTTTTTTTTAAAATTTTTGTAAAAATTTTTTTTTTGAAATTTTTTTAAAATTTTTTTTTTCAAATTTTTTGTTCTTGAAAATTTTTTTTTCGAATTTTTATTTTCAATTTTTTTTTAAATTTTTTTTTTAATTTTTTTTTGACATTTTTTTTTTCGAAATTTTTTTTCGAATTTTTTTTAAATTTTTTTTTGAAAAATTTTTTTTCAAAATTTTTTTAAAAATTTTTTTTTGAAATTTTTTTAAAATTTTTTCTGAATTTTTTTTGAAACTTTTTGAAATTTTTTTTTTTTTTTTGAAATTTTTCTTTTTCGAAAATTTTTTTGAAATTTTTTTTTTTGAAAATTCTTTTTTCGAATTTTTTTTTAAATTTTTTTTTTAATTTTTTTTTAAATTTTTTTTTAAATTTTTTTTTTGAAATTTTTTTAAAATTTTTTTTTTGAAATTTTTTTTTTTGAAATTTTTTTTTTGAAAATTTTTTTTTTTTGAAATTTTTTTTTTCGAAAATTTTTTTGAATTTTTTTTTTAATTTTTTTTTTCGAAAATTTTTTTGAAATTTTTTTTTTTGAAAATTCTTTTTTCGAATTTTTTTTAAATTTTTTTTTTAAATTTTTTTTTTGAAATTTTTTTTTTGAAATTTTTTTTTTTTGAAATTTTTTTTTTGAAAATTTTTTTTTTTTTGAAATTTTTTTTTTTCGAAAATTTTTTTGAATTTTTTTTTTAAATTTTTTTTTTCGAAAATTTTTTTGAAATTTTTTTTTTGAAAATTTTTTTTTTCGAATTTTTTTTCAATTTTTTTTTAATTTTTTTTTTGAAATTTTTTTTTCAATTTTTTTTTAAATTTTTTCTGAAAATTTTTTAAAAATTTCTTTAAAATTTTTTTTTTAAATTTTTTGTTCTTGAAAATTTTTTTTTCGAATTTTTATTTTCATTTTTTTTAAAATTTTTTTTTCATTTTTTTTTTCATTTTTTTTTTTTTATTTTTTTGAAATTTTTTTTTTGAAAAATTTTTTTTTTGAAATTTTTTTTTTGAAAATTTTTTTTTTGAAATTTTTTTTTTGAAAATTTTTTTTTTTTAATTTTTTTTTTTCGAAAATTTTTTTGAAATTTTTTTTTAATTTTTTTTTTTGAAATTTTTTTAATTTTTTTTTTTTAAATTTTTTTTTCGAAATTTTTTTTCGAATTTTTTTTAATTTCTTCTTTAATTTTTTTTTTAAATTTTTTTAAAATTTTTTTTTTTTAAATTTTTTTTTTGAAATTTTTTTTTAAATTTTTTTTTTAATTTTTTTTTTGAAATTTTTTTAAATTTTTTTTTTTTTATATTTTTTTTTCGAAATTTTTTTTCGAATTTTTTTAATTTTTTTTTTAATTTTTTTTTTTAATTTTTTTAAAAATTTTTTTTTGAAATTTTTTTTTAAATTTTTTTTTTGAAATTTTTTTAAATTTTTTTTTTTAATTTTTTTTTCGAAATTTTTTTTTGAATTTTTTTTAATTTTTTTTTTTATTTTTTTTTAAAAATTTTTTTAAAAATTTTTTTTTTGAAATTTTTTTTTGAAAATTTTTTTTTTCGAAATTTTTTTTTTGAAATTTTTTTGAAATTTTTTTTTTGAAAAATTTTTTTTTTGAAATTTTTTTTTTTAAATTTTTTTTTTGGAAAATTTTTTTGAAATTTTTTTTAAATTTTTTTTTTTAAATTTTTTTTTTTTTGAAATTTTTTTTTTGAAAATTTTTTTTTTTTGAATTTTTTTTTTTCGAAAATTTTTTTGAAATTTTTTTTTTGAAATTTTTTTTTTGAAATTTTTTTTTTTTTGAAATTTTTTTTTTGAAAATTTTTTTTTTTTGAATTTTTTTTTTTCGAAAATT
>OX101822.2:29666627-29679127 GCA_944452925.2 Chrysolina oricalcia | reverse complement strand
TTGAAAAATTTTTTTTTAAAATTTTTTTAAAAATTTTTTTTTTAAATTTTTTTTTTGAAAATTTTTTTTTTTGAATTTTTTTTTTTCGAAAATTTTTTTGAAATTTTTTTTAAAATTTTTTTTTGAAATTTTTTTTTTGAAAATTTTTTTTTTTAAATTTTTTTTTTTAATTTTTTTTTTGAAATTTTTTTTTGAAAATTGTTTTAAAATTTTTTTAAAAAATTTTTTGTTCTTGAAAAATTTTTTTTCGAATTTTTATTTTCAATTTTTTTTTAAATTTTTTTTTAAATTTTTTTTTTTAAATTTTTTTTTTTGAAAATTTTTTTTTTCGAAAATTTTTTTGAAATTTTTTTTTTTAAATTTTTTTTTTGAAAATATTTTTTTGAAAATTTTTTTTTCAATTTTTTTTAAATTTTTTTTTTGAAATTTTTTTTTCAATTTTTTTTTAATTTTTTTTTTAATTTTTTTTTTGAATTTTTTTTTAAATTTTTTTTCTGAAAATTTTTTAAAATTTTCTTTAAATTTTTTTTTTTAAATTTTTTGTTCTTTAAAATTTTTTTTTTTAATTTTTTGTTCTTGAAAATTTTTTTTTCGAATTTTTATTTTCATTTTTTTTAAAATTTTTTTTTCATTTTTTTTTAAATTTTTTTTTGAAATTTTTTTGAAATTTTTTTTTTGAAAAATTTTTTTTTTGAAATTTTTTTTTTGAAAATTTTTTTTTTGAAATTTTTTTTTTGAAAATTTTTTTTTTGAAATTTTTTTTTTTCGAAAATTTTTTTGAAATTTTTTTTTTAATTTTTTTTTTGAAATTTTTTTAAATTTTTTTTTTTTAATTTTTTTTTCGAAATTTTTTTTTGAATTTTTTTTTTATTTTTTTTTTAATTTTTTTTTTTAATTTTTTTAAAAATTTTTTTTTTGAAATTTTTTTTTTGAAAATTTTTTTTTTGAAATTTTTTTTTTCGATTTTTTTTTTTAAATTTTTTTTTTGAAATTTTTTTTTTGAAATTTTTTTTTTGAAAATTTTTTTTTTGAATTTTTTTTTTTCGAAAATTTCATTGAAATTTTTTTTAAATTTTTTTTTTTTAATTTTTTTAAATTTTTTTTTTTGAAAATTTTTTTTTTCGAAAATTTTTTTGAAATTTTTTTTTTGAAAATTTTTTTTCAATTTTTTTTTAAATTTTTTTTTAAAATTTTTTTTTTGAATTTTTTTTAAAATTTTTTTTCTGAAATTTTTTTAAAATTTTCTTATTTTTTTTTTAAATTTTTTGTTCTTGAAAATTTTTTTTTCATTTTTTTTTTAATTTTTTTTTAATTTTTTTAAAAATTTTTTTTTTGAAATTTTTTTGAAATTTTTTTTTTGAAAAATTTTTTTTTTGAAATTTTTTTTTGAAAATTTTTTTTTTGAAATTTTTTTTTTGAAAATTTTTTTTTTGAAATTTTTTTTTTTCGAAAATTTTTTTGAAATTTTTTTTTAAATTTTTTTTTAAATTTTTTTTTAAATTTTTTTTTTGAAATTTTTTTAAATTTTTTTTTTTAAATTTTTTTTTCGAAATTTTTTTTCGAATTTTTTTTAATTTTTTTTTTTTTTTTTTTTAAATTTTTTTAAAAATTTTTTTTTTGAAATTTTTTTTTTGAAATTTTTTTTTAAATTTTTTTTTTAATTTTTTTTTTGAAATTTTTTTAAATTTTTTATTTTTTTTTCGAAATTTTTTTTCGAATTTTTTTAAATTTTTTTTTTAATTTTTTTTTTTAAATTTTTTAAAAAATTTTTTTTTTGGAAATTTTTTTTAAAATTTTTTTTTTGAAATTTTTTTAAATTTTTTTTTTTTTTAATTTTTTTTTTTTAAATTTTTTTTTCGAAATTTTTTTTTTGAAAATTTTTTTTTTGAAATTTTTTTTTTCGAAAATTTTTTTTTTGAAATTTTTTTGAAATTTTGTTTTTGAAAATTTTTTTTTTTTGAATTTTTTTTTTTCCGAAAATTTTTTTGAAATTTTTTTTTAAATTTTTTTTTTGAAATTTTTTTTTTTGAAAATTTTTTTTTTTTGAATTTTTTTTTTCGAAAATTTTTTTAAATTTTTTTTTTTTATTTTTTTTTAAAATTTTTTTTTCGAAATTTTTTTTAAATTTTTTTTTTTTATTTTTTTTTCGAAATATTTTTTCGAACTTTTTTTTTCAATTTTTTTTAAATTTTTTTTTTGAAATTTTTTTAAAATTTTTTTTTTGAAATTTTTTTCTTTCGAAAATTTTTTTGTAATTTTTTTTGAAATTTTTTTTTGAAAATTTTTTTTAAATTTTTTGTTCTTGAAAATTTTTTTTTCAAATTTTCATTTTCAATTTTTTTTTAAATTTTTTTTAAAATTTTTTTTTGAAAATTTTTTTTTGAAAATTTTTTTAAAATTTTTTTTTTCAAATTTTTTGTTCTTGAAATTTTTTTTTTCGAATTTTTATTTTCATTTTTTTTTAAATTTTTTTTTAAATTTTTTTTTGAATTTTTTTTTTTCGAAATTTTTTTTTGAAAAATTTTTTTTTAAAATTTTTTTAAAAATTTTTTTTTTAAATTTTTTTTTTGAAAATTTTTTAAAATTTTTTCTGAATTTTTTTTTAAACTGTTTTTGAAATTTTTTTTTTTTGAAAATATTTTTTAAAATTTTTTTTTTTTTTTTGAAATTTTTCTTTTTCGAAAATTTTTTTTAAAATTTTTTTTTCGAATTTTTATTTTCATTTTTTTTTAAATTTTTTTTCATTTTTTTTTCATTTTTTTTTAAATTTTTTTTTAATTTTTTTTAAAATTTTTTTTTTGAAATTTTTTTGAAATTTTTTTTTTGAAAAATTTTTTTTTTGAAATTTTTTTTTTGAAAATTTTTTTTTTGAAATTTTTTTTTTGAAAATTTTTTTTTTGAAATTATTTTTTTTCGAAAATTTTTTTGAAATTTTTTTTTAAATTTTTTTTTAAATTTTTTTTTAATTTTTTTTTTGAAATTTTTTTAAATTTTTTTTTCGAAATTTTTTTTCGAATTTTTTTAAATTTTTTTTTTAATTTTTTTTTTTTATTTTTTTAAAAATTTTTTTTTGAAATTTTTTTTTTGAAATTTTTTTTTAAATTTTTTTTTTAATTTTTTTTTGAAATTTTTTTAATTTTTTTTTTTTTTTTTTTTTTTTCGAAATTTTTTTTCGAATTTTTTTTAATTTTTTTTTTAAATTTTTTTTTTAAATTTTTTTTTTGAATTTTTTTTCTGAAATTTTTTTAAAATTTTCTTATTTTTTTTTTAAATTTTTTGTTCTTGAAAATTTTTTTTTCATTTTTTTTTAAATTTTTTTTTAATTTTTTTTAAAATTTTTTTTTTGAAATTTTTTTGAAATTTTTTTTTTGAAAAATTTTTTTTTTGAAATTTTTTTTTGAAAATTTTTTTTTTGAAATTTTTTTTTTGAAAATTTTTTTTTTCGAAAATTTTTTTTTTCGAAAATTTTTTTGAAATTTTTTTTTAAATTTTTTTTTTAATTTTTTTTTAAATTTTTTTTTTGAAATTTTTTTAAATTTTTTTTTTTAAATTTTTTTTTCGAAATTTTTTTTCGAATTTTTTTTAATTTTTTTTTTTTTTTTTTTAAATTTTTTTAAAAATTTTTTTTTTGAAATTTTTTTTTTGAAATTTTTTTTTAAATTTTTTTTTTAATTTTTTTTTTGAAATTTTTTTAAATTTTTTATTTTTTTTTCGAAATTTTTTTTCGAATTTTTTTAAATTTTTTTTTTAATTTTTTTTTTTAATTTTTTAAAAAATTTTTTTTTTGAAATTTTTTTTAAAATTTTTTTTTTGAAATTTTTTTGAAATTTTGTTTTTGAAAATTTTTTTTTTTTGAATTTTTTTTTTCCGAAAATTTTTTTGAAATTTTTTTTTAAATTTTTTTTTTGAAATTTTTTTTTTTGAAAATTTTTTTTTTTTGAATTTTTTTTTTTCGAAAATTTTTTTAAATTTTTTTTTTTATTTTTTTTTTAAATTTTTTTTTTGAAATTTTTTTTTAAATTTTTTGTTCTTGAAATTTTTTTTTCGAATTTTTATTTTCAATTTTTTTTTAAATTTATTTTTTGGAATTTTTTTTAAATTTTGTTTTTGAAAATTTTTTTTTTTAAAATTTTTTTTTGAAATTTTTTTTTTTTAAATTTTTTTTTTGAAATTTTATTTTTTCGAAAATTTTTTTGAAATTTTTTTTGAAATTTTTTTTTGAAAATTTTTTTAAAATTTTTTTTTTCAAATTTTTTGTTCTTGAAAATTTTTTTTTCGAATTTTTATTTTCATTTTTTTTTTAATTTTTTTTTTAATTTTTTTTTGAAATTTTTTTTTTCGAAATTTTTTTTCGAATTTTTTTTAAATTTTTTTTTTTAATTTTTTTTTGAAAAATTTTTTTTTAAAATTTTTTTAAAAATTTTTTTTTTGAAATTTTTTTAAAATTTTTTTTTTCAAATTTTTTGTTCTTGAAAATTTTTTTTTCGAATTTTTATTTTCAATTTTTTTTTAAATTTTTTTTTAAATTTTTTTTTGACATTTTTTTTTTCGAAATTTTTTTTCGAATTTTTTTAAAATTTTTTTTTTAATTTTTTTTTGAAAAATTATTTTTCAAAATTTTTTTAAAAATTTTTTTTTGAAATTTTTTTAAAATTTTTTCTGAATTTTTTTTGAAACTTTTTGAAATTTTTTTTTTTTTTTTGAAATTTTTCTTTTTCGAAAATTTTTTTGAAATTTTTTTTTTGAAAATTCTTTTTTCGAATTTTTTTTTAAATTTTTTTTTTAATTTTTTTTTAAATTTTTTTTTAAATTTTTTTTTTGAAATTTTTTTAAAATTTTTTTTTTGAAATTTTTTTTTTTTGAAATTTTTTTTTTGAAAATTTTTTTTTTTTTGAAATTTTTTTTTTCGAAAATTTTTTTGAATTTTTTTTTAAATTTTTTTTTTCGAAAATTTTTTTGAAATTTTTTTTTTTGAAAATTCTTTTTTCGAATTTTTTTTAAATTTTTTTTTTAAATTTTTTTTTTGAAATTTTTTTTTTGAAATTTTTTTTTTTTGAAATTTTTTTTTTGAAAATTTTTTTTTTTTTGAAATTTTTTTTTTTTCGAAAATTTTTTTGAATTTTTTTTTTAAATTTTTTTTTTCGAAAATTTTTTTGAAATTTTTTTTTTGAAAATTTTTTTTTTCGAATTTTTTTTCAATTTTTTTTTAATTTTTTTTTTGAAATTTTTTTTTCAATTTTTTTTTAAATTTTTTCTGAAAATTTTTTAAAAATTTCTTTAAAATTTTTTTTTTAAATTTTTTGTTCTTGAAAATTTTTTTTTCGAATTTTTATTTTCATTTTTTTTAAAATTTTTTTTTTCATTTTTTTTTTCATTTTTTTTTTTTTATTTTTTTGAAATTTTTTTTTTGAAAAATTTTTTTTTTGAAATTTTTTTTTTGAAAATTTTTTTTTTGAAATTTTTTTTTTGAAAATTTTTTTTTTTTAATTTTTTTTTTTCGAAAATTTTTTTGAAATTTTTTTTTAAATTTTTTTTTTGAAATTTTTTTTTTGAAATTTTTTTTAAAATTTTTTTTTTGAAATTTTTTTGAAATTTTGTTTTTGAAAATTTTTTTTTTTTGAATTTTTTTTTTCCGAAAATTTTTTTGAAATTTTTTTTAAAATTTTTTTTTTGAAATTTTTTTTTTTGAAAATTTTTTTTTTTTGAATTTTTTTTTTCGAAAATTTTTTTAAATTTTTTTTTTTTATTTTTTTTTTAAATTTTTTTTTTGAAATTTTTTTTTAAATTTTTTGTTCTTGAAATTTTTTTTTTCGAATTTTTATTTTCAATTTTTTTTTAAATTTATTTTTTGGAATTTTTTTTAAATTTTGTTTTTGAAAATTTTTTTTTTTTAAATTTTTTTTTGAAATTTTTTTTTTTTAAATTTTTTTTTTGAAATTTTATTTTTTCGAAAATTTTTTTGAAATTTTTTTTGAAATTTTTTTTTGAAAATTTTTTTAAAATTTTTTTTTTCAAATTTTTTGTTCTTGAAAATTTTTTTTTCGAATTTTTATTTTCATTTTTTTTTTAATTTTTTTTTTAATTTTTTTTTGAAATTTTTTTTTTCGAAATTTTTTTTCGAATTTTTTTTAAATTTTTTTTTTTAATTTTTTTTTGAAAAATTTTTTTTTAAAATTTTTTTAAAAATTTTTTTTTTGAAATTTTTTTAAAATTTTTTTTTTCAAATTTTTTGTTCTTGAAAATTTTTTTTTCGAATTTTTATTTTCAATTTTTTTTTAAATTTTTTTTTTAATTTTTTTTTGACATTTTTTTTTTCGAAATTTTTTTTCGAATTTTTTTAAAATTTTTTTTTTAATTTTTTTTTGAAAAATTATTTTTCAAAATTTTTTTAAAAATTTTTTTTTGAAATTTTTTTAAAATTTTTTCTGAATTTTTTTTGAAACTTTTTGAAATTTTTTTTTTTTTTTTGAAATTTTTCTTTTTCGAAAATTTTTTTGAAATTTTTTTTTTTGAAAATTCTTTTTTCGAATTTTTTTTTAAATTTTTTTTTTAATTTTTTTTTAAATTTTTTTTTAAATTTTTTTTTTGAAATTTTTTTAAAATTTTTTTTTTGAAATTTTTTTTTTTTGAAATTTTTTTTTTGAAAATTTTTTTTTTTTTGAAATTTTTTTTTTCGAAAATTTTTTTGAATTTTTTTTTAAATTTTTTTTTTCGAAAATTTTTTTGAAATTTTTTTTTTTGAAAATTCTTTTTTCGAATTTTTTTTAAATTTTTTTTTTAAATTTTTTTTTTGAAATTTTTTTTTTGAAATTTTTTTTTTTTGAAATTTTTTTTTTGAAAATTTTTTTTTTTTGAAATTTTTTTTTTTTCGAAAATTTTTTTGAATTTTTTTTTTTAATTTTTTTATTCGAAAATTTTTTTGAAATTTTTTTTTTGAAAATTTTTTTTTTCGAATTTTTTTTCAATTTTTTTTTAATTTTTTTTTTGAAATTTTTTTTTCAATTTTTTTTTAAATTTTTTCTGAAAATTTTTTAAAAATTTCTTTAAAATTTTTTTTTTAAATTTTTTGTTCTTGAAAATTTTTTTTTCGAATTTTTATTTTCATTTTTTTTTAAATTTTTTTTTCATTTTTTTTTTCATTTTTTTTTTTTATTTTTTTGAAATTTTTTTTTTGAAAAATTTTTTTTTTGAAATTTTTTTTTTGAAAATTTTTTTTTTGAAATTTTTTTTTTGAAAATTTTTTTTTTTTAATTTTTTTTTTTCGAAAATTTTTTTGAAATTTTTTTTTAAATTTTTTTTTTGAAATTTTTTTAATTTTTTTTTTTTAATTTTTTTTTCGAAATTTTTTTTCGAATTTTTTTTAATTTCTTCTTTAATTTTTTTTTAAAATTTTTTTAAAAATTTTTTTTTTTAAATTTTTTTTTTGAAATTTTTTTTTAAATTTTTTTTTAAATTTTTTTTTTGAAATTTTTTTAAATTTTTTTTTTTTTATTTTTTTTTCGAAATTTTTTTTCGAATTTTTTTAATTTTTTTTTTAATTTTTTTTTTAAATTTTTTTAAAAATTTTTTTTTGAAATTTTTTTTTAAATTTTTTTTTTGAAATTTTTTTAAATTTTTTTTTTTTAATTTTTTTTTCGAAATTTTTTTTTGAATTTTTTTTAATTTTTTTTTAAATTTTTTTTTAAAAATTTTTTTAAAAATTTTTTTTTTGAAATTTTTTTTTGAAAATTTTTTTTTTCGAAATTTTTTTTTTTGAAATTTTTTTGAAATTTTTTTTTTGAAAAATTTTTTTTTTGAAATTTTTTTTTTGAAATTTTTTTTTTGGAAAATTTTTTTGAAATTTTTTTTAAATTTTTTTTTTGAAATTTTTTTTTTTTTGAAATTTTTTTTTTGAAAATTTTTTTTTTTTGAATTTTTTTTTTTCGAAAATTTTTTTGAAATTTTTTTTTAAATTTTTTTTTTGAAATTTTTTTTTTTTGAAATTTTTTTTTTGAAAATTTTTTTTTTTTGAATTTTTTTTTTTCGAAAATTTTTTTGAAATTTTTTTTTAAATTTTTTTTTTGAAATTTTTTTTTTGAAAATTTTTTTTTTTGAATTTTTTTTTTTCGAAAATTTTTTTGAAATTTTTTTTAAAATTTTTTTTTGAAATTTTTTTTTTGAAAATTTTTTTTTTTAAATTTTTTTTTTTAATTTTTTTTTTGAATTTTTTTATTTTTTTTTCGAAATTTTTTTTCGAATTTTTTTAAATTTTTTTTTTAATTTTTTTTTTTTAATTTTTTAAAAAATTTTTTTTTTGAAATTTTTTTTAAAATTTTTTTTTTGAAATTTTTTTGAAATTTTGTTTTTGAAAATTTTTTTTTTTTGAATTTTTTTTTTCCGAAAATTTTTTTGAAATTTTTTTTTAAATTTTTTTTTTGAAATTTTTTTTTTTGAAAATTTTTTTTTTTTGAATTTTTTTTTTCGAAAATTTTTTTAAATTTTTTTTTTTTATTTTTTTTTTAAATTTTTTTTTTGAAATTTTTTTTTAAATTTTTTGTTCTTGAAATTTTTTTTTTCGAATTTTTATTTTCAATTTTTTTTTAAATTTATTTTTTGGAATTTTTTTTAAATTTTGTTTTTGAAAATTTTTTTTTTTTAAATTTTTTTTTGAAATTTTTTTTTTTTAAATTTTTTTTTTGAAATTTTATTTTTTCGAAAATTTTTTTGAAATTTTTTTTGAAATTTTTTTTTGAAAATTTTTTTAAAATTTTTTTTTTCAAATTTTTTGTTCTTGAAAATTTTTTTTTCGAATTTTTATTTTCATTTTTTTTTAAATTTTTTTTTAAATTTTTTTTTGAAATTTTTTTTTTCGAAATTTTTTTTCGAATTTTTTTTAAATTTTTTTTTTAAATTTTTTTTTGAAAAATTTTTTTTTAAAATTTTTTTAAAAATTTTTTTTTTGAAATTTTTTTAAAATTTTTTTTTTCAAATTTTTTGTTCTTGAAAATTTTTTTTTCGAATTTTTATTTTCAATTTTTTTTTAAATTTTTTTTTAAATTTTTTTTTGACATTTTTTTTTTCGAAATTTTTTTTCGAATTTTTTTAAAATTTTTTTTTAAATTTTTTTTTGAAAAATTTTTTTTCAAAATTTTTTTAAAAATTTTTTTTTGAAATTTTTTTAAAATTTTTTCTGAATTTTTTTTGAAACTTTTTGAAATTTTTTTTTTTTTTTGAAATTTTTCTTTTTCGAAAATTTTTTTGAAATTTTTTTTTTTGAAAATTCTTTTTTCGAATTTTTTTTTTAATTTTTTTTTAAATTTTTTTTTAAATTTTTTTTTAAATTTTTTTTTTGAAATTTTTTTAAAATTTTTTTTTTGAAATTTTTTTTTTTTGAAATTTTTTTTTTGAAAATTTTTTTTTTTTTGAAATTTTTTTTTTCGAAAATTTTTTTGAATTTTTTTTTAAATTTTTTTTTTCGAAAATTTTTTTGAAATTTTTTTTTTGAAAATTTTTTTTTTCGAATTTTTTTTCAATTTTTTTTTAATTTTTTTTTTGAAATTTTTTTTTCAATTTTTTTTTAAATTTTTTCTGAAAATTTTTTAAAAATTTCTTTAAAATTTTTTTTTTAAATTTTTTGTTCTTGAAAATTTTTTTTTCGAATTTTTATTTTCATTTTTTTTTAAATTTTTTTTTCATTTTTTTTTTCATTTTTTTTTTTTTATTTTTTTGAAATTTTTTTTTTGAAAAATTTTTTTTTTGAAATTTTTTTTTTGAAAATTTTTTTTTTGAAATTTTTTTTTTGAAAATTTTTTTTTTTTAATTTTTTTTTTTCGAAAATTTTTTTGAAATTTTTTTTTAAATTTTTTTTTTGAAATTTTTTTAATTTTTTTTTTTTTTAATTTTTTTTTCGAAATTTTTTTTCGAATTTTTTTTAATTTCTTCTTTAATTTTTTTTTTAAATTTTTTTAAAAATTTTTTTTTTTTAATTTTTTTTTTGAAATTTTTTTTTAAATTTTTTTTTTAATTTTTTTTTGAAATTTTTTTAAATTTTTTTTTTTTTTTTTTTTTTTCGAAATTTTTTTTCGAAATTTTTTTTCGAATTTTTTTAAAATTTTTTTTTAAATTTTTTTTTGAAAATTTTTTTTTTTTAATTTTTTTAAAAATTTTTTTTTTGAAATTTTTTGTTCTTGAAAATTTTTTTTTCGAATTTTTATTTTCAATTTTTTTTTAAATATTTTTTAAAATTTTTTTTTTTTTTTGAAATTTTTTTTTTCGAAAATTTTTTTGAAATTTTTTTTAAAATTTTTTTTTTTTAATTTTTTTTTTTGAAATTTTTTTTTGAAAATTTTTTTAAATTTTTTATTTTCAAATTTTTTGTTCTTGAAAATTTTTTTTTCGAATTTTTATTTTCAATTTTTTTTTTAATTTTTTTTTGAATTTTTTTTTTCGAAATTTTTTTTTGAAAAATTTTTTTTTTAAATTTTTTTAAAAATTTTTTTTTTTAATTTTTTTTTTGAAATTTTTTTAAAATTTTTTCTGAATTTTTTTTTAAACTGTTTTGGAAATTTTTTTTTTTTGAAAATATTTTTTAAAATTTTTTTTTTTTTTTGAAATTTTTCTTTTTCGAAAATTTTTTTGAAATTTTTTTTTTGAAAATTCTTTTTTCGAATTTTTTTTTAAATTTTTTTTTAAATTTTTTTTTTGAAATTTTTTTAAAATTTTTTTTTTGAAATTTTTTTTTTTTGAAATTTTTTTTTTGAAAATTTTTTTTTTTTGAATTTTCGAAAATTTTTTTGAATTTTTTTTTTAAATTTTTTTTTTCGAAAATTTTTTTGAAATTTTTTTTTTGAAATTTTTTTTTTTCGAATTTTTTTTTCAATTTTTTTTAAATTTTTTTTTTGAAATTTTTTTTTCAATTTTTTTTTTAATTTTTTTTTAAAATTTTTTTTTGAATTTTTTTTAAAATTTTTTTTCTGAAAATTTTTTAAAATTTTCTTTAAAATTTTTTTTTTTAATTTTTTGTTCTTGAAAATTTTTTTTTCGAATTTTTATTTTCATTTTTTTTTAAATTTTTTTTTCATTTTTTTTTTCATTTTTTTTTTAATTTTTTTGAAATTTTTTTTTTGAAAAATTTTTTTTTCGAAATTTTTTTTCGAATTTTTTTAAATTTTTTTTTTAATTTTTTTTTTAAAATTTTTTTAAAAATTTTTTTTTTGAAATTTTTTTTTTGAAATTTTTTTTTTAATTTTTTTTTAAATTTTTTTTTTGAAAATTTTTTTTTTTTGAATTTTTTTTTTTCGAAAATTTTTTTGAAATTTTTTTTTAAATTTTTTTTTGAAATTTTTTTTTTGAAAATTTTTTTTTTTTGAATTTTTTTTTTTCGAAAATTTTTTTTAAATTTTTTTTTAAATTTTTTTTTTAAATTTTTTTTTTGAAATTTTTTTTTGAAAATTGTTTTAAAATTTTTTTTAAAAATTTTTTGTTCTTGAAAAATTTTTTTTCGAATTTTTATTTTCAATTTTTTTTTTAATTTTTTTTTTAAATTTTTTTAAATTTTTTTTTTGAAAATTTTTTTTTTCGAAAATTTTTTTGAAATTTTTTTTTTGAAAATTTTTTTTTGAAAATTTTTTTTTCAATTTTTTTTAAATTTTTTTTTTTGAAATTTTTTTTTCAATTTTTTTTAAAATTTTTTTTTCAAATTTTTTTTTTGAATTTTTTTTAAATTTTTTTTTTATTTTTTTAAAAATTTTTTTTGAAAATTTTTTTTTTGAAATTTTTTTTTTGAAATTTTTTTGAAATTTTTTTTTTGAAAAATTTTTTTTTTGAAATTTTTTTTTTTTGAAATTTTTTTTTTGAAAATTTTTTTTTTTTGAATTTTTTTTTTTCGAAAATTTTCTTTAAAATTTTTTTTTAAAATTTTTTGTTCTTTAAAATTTTTTTTTTAAATTTTTTGTTCTTGAAAATTTTTTTTTCGAATTTTTATTTTCATTTTTTTTTAAAATTTTTTTTCATTTTTTTTTTAATTTTTTTTTTGAAATTTTTTTGAAATTTTTTTTTTGAAAAATTTTTTTTTTTAAATTTTTTTTTTTTGAAATTTTTTTTTTGAAAATTTTTTTTTTTGAATTTTTTTTTTTCGAAAATTTTTTTTAAATTTTTTTTAAATTTTTTTTTTGAAATTTTTTTTTCAATTTTTTTTTAAATTTTTTTTTAAAATTTTTTTTTTGAATTTTTTTTAAAATTTTTTTTCTGAAAATTTTTTAAAATTTTCTTTAAAATTTTTTTTTTTAATTTTTTGTTCTTGAAAATTTTTTTTTCGAATTTTTATTTTCATTTTTTTAAAAATTTTTTTTTCATTTTTTTTTTAATTTTTTTTTTGAAATTTTTTTGAAATTTTTTTTTTGAAAAATTTTTTTTCTGAAATTTTTTTTTTGAAAATTTTTTTTTTGAAATGTTTTTTTTGAAAATTTTTTTTTTGAAATTTTTTTTTTCGAAAATTTTTTTGAAATTTTTTTTTTCGAAAT
>OX101822.2:29616627-29661627 GCA_944452925.2 Chrysolina oricalcia | reverse complement strand
TTTTTAAATTTTTTTTTTGAAATTTTTTTAAAATTTTTTCTGAATTTTTTTTGAAACTGTTTTGGACATTTTTTTTCTTTGAAAATATTTTTTAAAATCTTTTTTTTTTTTTGAAATTTTTCTTTTTCGAAAATTTTTTTGAAATTTTTTTTTAAATTTTTTTTTTGAAATTTTTTTTTCAATTTTTTTTTAAATTTTTTTTTAAAATTTTTTTTTTGAATTTTTTTTAAATTTTTTTTTCTGAAAATTTTTTAAAATTTTCTTTAAAATTTTTTTTTTAAATTTTTTGTTCTTGAAAATTTTTTTTTCGAATTTTTATTTTCATTTTTTTTAAAATTTTTTTTAAATTTTTTTTTTAATTTTTTTTTTGAAATTTTTTTGAAATTTTTTTTTTGAAAAATTTTTTTTTTGAAATTTTTTTTTTGAAAATTTTTTTTTTGAAATTTTTTTTTTGAAAATTTTTTTTTTGAAATTTTTTTTTTTCGAAAATTTTTTTGAAATTTTTTTTTAAATTTTTTGTTCTTGAAAATTTTTTTTTCGAATTTTTATTTTCAATTTTTTTTTAAATTTTTTTTTTGGAATTTTTTTTAAATTTTGTTTTTGAAAATTTTTTTTTTTTTTAATTTTTTTTTTGAAATTTTTTTTTTTAAATTTTTTTTTTGAAATTTTATTTTTTCGAAAATTTTTTTGAAATTTTTTTTGAAAATTTTTTTTTTTAATTTTTTTTTTTCGAAAATTTTTTTGAAATTTTTTTTAAAATTTTTTTTTAAATTTTTTTTTTGAAATTTTTTTAAATTTTTTTTTCGAAATTTTTTTTCGAATTTTTTTAAATTTTTTTTTTAATTTTTTTTTTAAATTTTTTTAAAAATTTTTTTTTTGAATTTTTTTTTTGAAATTTTTTTTTAAATTTTTTTTTTTAATTTTTTTTTTGAAATTTTTTAAAATTTTTTTTTTTTTTTTCGAAATTTTTTTTCGAATTTTTTTAATTTTTTTTTTTTAATTTTTTTAAAAATTTTTTTTTGAAATTTTTTTTTAAATTTTTTTTTTGAAATTTTTTTAAATTTTTTTTTTCAATTTTTTTTTCGAAATTTTTTTTCGAATTTTTTTAAATTTTTTTTTTAATTTTTTTTTTTTAATTTTTTTAAAAATTTTTTTTTTGAAATTTTTTTTTTGAAAATTTTTTTTTTCGAAAATTTTTTTTTTGAAATTTTTTTGAAATTTTTTTTTTGAAAAATTTTTTTTTGAAATTTTTTTTTTGAAATTTTTTTTTTTGAAATTTTTTTTTTCGAAAATTTTTTTGAAATTTTTTTTAAATTTTTTTTTTGAAATTTTTTTTTTGAAAATTTTTTTTTTTTGAATTTTTTTTTTTCGAAAATTTTTTTGAAATTTTTTTTTAAATTTTTTTTTGAAATTTTTTTTTTTAAAATTTTTTTTTTTTGAATTTTTTTTTTTCGAAAATTTTTTTGAAATTTTTTTTTAAATTTTTTTTTTTAATTTTTTTTTTGAAATTTTTTTTTGAAGTTTTTTTTTCAATTTTTTTTTAAATTTTTTTTAAAAATTTTTTTTTTGAATTTTTTTAAAAATTTTTTTTCTGAAAATTTTTTAAAATTTTCTTTAAAATTTTTTTTTAAAATTTTTTGTTCTTTAAAATTTTTTTTTTAAATTTTTTGTTCCTGAAAATTTTTTTTTCGAATTTTTATTTTAATTTTTTTAAAAATTTTTTTAAATTTTTTTTTAAATTTTTTTTTTGAAATTTTTTTGAAATTTTTTTTTTGAAAATTTTTTTTTTTGAAATTTTTTTTTTTTGAAATTTTTTTTTTGAAAATTTTTTTTTTTTGAATTTTTTTTTTTCGAAAATTTTTTTGAAATTTTTTTTAATTTTTTTTTTGAAATTTTTTTTTCAATTTTTTTTTTAATTTTTTTTTTAAATTTTTTTTTTGAATTTTTTTTTAAATTTTTTTTCTGAAAATTTTTTAAAATTTTCTTTAAAATTTTTTTTTTTAATTTTTTGTTCTTGAAAATTTTTTTTTCGAATTTTTATTTTCATTTTTTATAAAATTTTTTTTTCATTTTTTTTTTTAATTTTTTTTTTTGAAATTTTTTTGAAATTTTTTTTTTGAAAAATTTTTTTTTTGAAATTTTTTTTTTGAAAATTTTTTTTTTGAAATTTTTTTTTTGAAAATTTTTTTTTTGAAATTTCTTTTTTTCGAAAATTTTTTTGAATTTTTTTTTTAAATTTTTTGTTCTTGAAAATTTTTTTTTCGAATTTTTATTTTCAATTTTTTTTTAAATTTTTTTTTTGAAAATTTTTTTTTTTTTAATTTTTTTTTTGAAATTTTTTTTTTTAAATTTTTTTTTTAGAAATTTTATTTTTTCGAAAATTTTTTTGAAATTTTTTTTGAATTTTTTTTTTGAAAATTTTTTTAAATTTTTTTTTTTCAAATTTTTTGTTCTTGAAAATTTTTTTTTCGAATTTTTATTTTCAATTTTTTTTTAAATTTTTTTTTAAATTTTTTTTTGAAATTTTTTTTTTCGAAATTTTTTTTCGAATTTTTTTTAAATTTTTTTTTAAATTTTTTTTTGAAAAATTTTTTTTTAAAATTTTTTTAAAAATTTTTTTTTTGAAGTTTTTTTAAAATTTTTTTTTTCAAATTTTTTGTTCTTGAAAATTTTTTTTTCGAATTTTTATTTTCAATTTTTTTTTTAATATTTTTTAAATTTTTTTTTTTTTTTTGAAATTTTTTTTTTCGAAAATTTTTTTGAAATTTTTTTGAAATTTTTTTTTTTTAAATTTTTTTTTTGAAATTTTTTTTTTTGAAATTTTTTTTTTGAAATTTTATTTTTTCGAAAATTTTTTTGAAATTTTTTTTGAAATTTTTTTTTGAAAATTTTTTTAAATTTTTTATTTTCAAATTTTTTGTTCTTGAAAATTTTTTTTTCGAATTTTTATTTTCAATTTTTTTTTAAATTTTTTTTTGAATTTTTTTTTTTCGAAATTTTTTTTTGAAAAATTTTTTTTTTAAATTTTTTTAAAAATTTTTTTTTTAAATTTTTTTTTTGAAATTTTTTTAAAATTTTTTCTGAATTTTTTTTGAAACTGTTTTGGAAATTTTTTTTTTTTGAAAATATTTTTTAAAATTTTTTTTTTTTTTTGAAATTTTTCTTTTTCGAAAATTTTTTTGAAATTTTTTTTTTTGAAAATTCTTTTTTCGAATTTTTTTTTAAATTTTTTTTTTGAAATATTTTTAAAATTTTTTTTTTGAAATTTTTTTTTTTGAAATTTTTTTTTGAAAATTTTTTTTTTTTTGAAATTTTTTTTTTCGAAAATTTTTTTGAATTTTTTTTTTAAATTTTTTTTTTCGAAAATTTTTTTGAAATTTTTTTTTTGAAAATTTTTTTTTTCGAATTTTTTTTTCAATTTTTTTTAAATTTTTTTTTTGAAATTTTTTTTTCAATTTTTTTTTAAATTTTTTTTTTAAATTTTTTTTTTGAATTTTTTTTAAAATTTTTTTTCTGAAAATTTTTTAAAATTTTCTTTAAAATTTTTTTTTTTAATTTTTTGTTCTTGAAAATTTTTTTTTCGAATTTTTATTTTCATTTTTTTTTAAATTTTTTTTTTCATTTTTTTTTAAATTTTTTTTTGAAATTTTTTTTTTTTTAATTTTTTTTTTGAAATTTTATTTTTTCGAAAATTTTTTTGAAATTTTTTTTGAAAATTTTTTTTTAAATTTTTTTTTTGAAATTTTTTTAAATTTTTTTTTCGAAATTTTTTTTCGAATTTTTTTAAATTTTTTTTTAAATTTTTTTTTGAAATTTTTATTTAAATTTTTTTTTTGAAATTTTTTTTTGAAATTTTTTTTTAAATTTTTTTTTTAATTTTTTTTTTGAAATTTTTTAAAATTTTTTTTTTTTTTTTTTTTTTTTCGAAATTTTTTTTCGAATTTTTTTTTATTTTTTTTTTTTATTTTTTTAAAATTTTTTTTTTTGAAATTTTTTTAAATTTTTTTTTCGAAATTTTTTTTCGAATTTTTTTAAATTTTTTTTTAAATTTTTTTTTGAAATTTTTTTTTAAATTTTTTTTTGAAATTTTTTTTTGAAATTTTTTTTTAAATTTTTTTTTAAATTTTTTTTTTTAAATTTTTTAAAATTTTTTTTTTTTTTTTTTTTTTTTTTTTCGAAATTTTTTTTCGAATTTTTTTTAATTTTTTTTTTTTTAATTTTTTTAAAAATTTTTTTTTTAAATTTTTTTTTAAATTTTTTTTTTGAAATTTTTTTAAATTTTTTTTTTTTAAATTTTTTTTTCGAAATTTTTTTTCGAATTTTTTTTAATTTTTTTTTTAATTTTTTTTTTTTAATTTTTTTAAAAAATTTTTTTTTGAAATTTTTTTTTTGAAAATTTTTTTTTTCGAAAATTTTTTTTTTGAAATTTTTTTGAAATTTTTTTTTTGAAAAATTTTTTTTTTCAAATTTTTTTTTTGAAATTTTTTTTTTGGAATTTTTTTTAAATTTTGTTTTTGAAAATTTTTTTTTTTTTAATTTTTTTTTTGAAATTTTTTTTTTTTTAATTTTTTTTTTGAAATTTTATTTTTTCGAAAATTTTTTTGAAATTTTTTTTGAAAATTTTTTTTTTAAATTTTTTTTTTTCGAAAATTTTTTTGAAATTTTTTTTGAAAATTTTTTTTTAAATTTTTTTTTTGAAATTTTTTTAAATTTTTTTTTCGAAATTTTTTTTCGAATTTTTTTAAATTTTTTTTTAAATTTTTTTTTGAAATTTTTTTTTAAATTTTTTTTTTGAAATTTTTTTTTGAAATTTTTTTTAAAATTTTTTTTTAAATTTTTTTTTTGAAATTTTTTAAAATTTTTTTTTTTTTTTTTTTTTTTTTCGAAATTTTTTTTCGAATTTTTTTTAATTTTTTTTTTTATTTTTTTTTTAAATTTTTTTAAAAATTTTTTTTTTGAAATTTTTTTTTTGAAAATTTTTTTTTTCGAAAATTTTTTTTTTGAAATTTTTTTGAAATTTTTTTTTTGAAAAATTTTTTTTTTTAAATTTTTTTTTTGAAATTTTTTTTTTTGAAATTTTTTTTTTCGAAAATTTTTTTTAAATTTTTTTTAAATTTTTTTTTTGAAATTTTTTTTTTTTTGAAATTTTTTTTTTTGAAATTTTTTTTTTCGAAAATTTTTTTTAAATTTTTTTTAAATTTTTTTTTTGAAATTTTTTTTTTTTTGAAATTTTTTTTTTGAAAATTTTTTTTTTTTGAATTTTTTTTTTTCGAAAATTTTTTTGAAATTTTTTTTAAAATTTTTTTTTGAAATTTTTTTTTTGAAAATTTTTTTTTTTTTAATTTTTTTTTTTCGAAAATTTTTTTGAAATTTTTTTTTAAATTTTTTTTTAAAATTTTTTTTTTGTAATTTTTTTTTGAAATTTTTTTTTCAATTTTTTTTAAAAATTTTTTTAAAAATTTTTTTTTTGAATTTTTTTTAAAATTTTTTTTCTGAAAATTTTTTAAAATTTTCTTTAAAATTTTTTTTTTTAATTTTTTGTTCTTTAAAATTTTTTTTTCAAATTTTTTGTTCTTGAAAATTTTTTTTTCGAATTTTTATTTTCATTTTTTTTTAAATTTTTTTAAATTTTTTTTTAAATTTTTTTTTTGAAATTTTTTTGAAATTTTTTTTTTGAAAAATTTTTTTTTTGAAATTTTTTTTTTTTGAAATTTTTTTTTTGAAAATTTTTTTTTTTGAATTTTTTTTTTTTCGAAAATTTTTTTGAACTTTTTTTTTCAATTTTTTTTTTAATTTTTTTTTTTAATTTTTTTTTGAATTTTTTTTAAAATTTTTTTTCTGAAAATTTTTTAAAATTTTCTTTAAAATTTTTTTTTTTAATTTTTTGTTCTTGAAAATTTTTTTTTTCGAATTTTTATTTTCATTTTTTTTTTAATTTTTTTTTCATTTTTTTTTAAATTTTTTTTTTGAAATTTTTTTGAAATTTTTTTTTTGAAAAATTTTTTTTTTGAAATTTTTTTTTTGAAAATTTTTTCTGAATTTTTTTTGAAACTGTTTTGGAAATTTTTTTTTTTGAAAATATTTTTTAAAATTTTTTTTTTTTTTGAAATTTTTCTTTTTCGAAAATTTTTTTGAAATTTTTTTTAAATTTTTTTTTTGAAATTTTTTTTTCAATTTTTTTTAAAATTTTTTTTTTAAATTTTTTTTTTGAATTTTTTTTAAATTTTTTTTTCTGAAAATTTTTTAAAATTTTCTTTAAAATTTTTTTTTTAAATTTTTTGTTCTTGAAAATTTTTTTTTCGAATTTTTATTTTCATTTTTTTAAAAATTTTTTTTAAATTTTTTTTTTAATTTTTTTTTTGAAATTTTTTTGAAATTTTTTTTTTGAAAAATTTTTTTTTTGAAATTTTTTTTTTGAAAATTTTTTTTTTGAAATTTTTTTTTTGAAAATTTTTTTTTTGAAATTTTTTTTTTTCGAAAATTTTTTTGAAATTTTTTTTTAAATTTTTTGTTCTTGAAAATTTTTTTTTCGAATTTTTATTTTCAATTTTTTTTTAAATTTTTTTTTTTGAATTTTTTTTAAATTTTGTTTTTGAAAATTTTTTTTTTTTTAAATTTTTTTTTTGAAATTTTTTTTTTTTTAATTTTTTTTTTGAAATTTTATTTTTTCGAAAATTTTTTTGAAATTTTTTTTGAAAATTTTTTTTTTTAATTTTTTTTTTTCGAAAATTTTTTTGAAATTTTTTTTTTAATTTTTTTTTAAATTTTTTTTTTGAAATTTTTTTAAATTTTTTTTTCGAAATTTTTTTTCGAATTTTTTTAAATTTTTTTTTTAATTTTTTTTTTAAATTTTTTTAAAAATTTTTTTTTTGAAATTTTTTTTTGAAATTTTTTTTTAAATTTTTTTTTTAATTTTTTTTTTGAAATTTTTTAAAATTTTTTTTTTTTTTTTTTTTTTCGAAATTTTTTTTCGAATTTTTTTTAATTTTTTTTTTTTAATTTTTTTAAAAATTTTTTTTTGAAATTTTTTTTTAAATTTTTTTTTTGAAATTTTTTTAAATTTTTTTTTTTTCAATTTTTTTTTCGAAATTTTTTTTCGAATTTTTTTAATTTTTTTTTTAATTTTTTTTTTTTAATTTTTTTAAAAATTTTTTTTTTGAAATTTTTTTTTTGAAAATTTTTTTTTTCGAAAATTTTTTTTTTGAAATTTTTTTGAAATTTTTTTTTTTGAAAAATTTTTTTTTTTAAATTTTTTTTTTTGAAATTTTTTTTTTTGAAATTTTTTTTTTCGAAAATTTTTTTGAAATTTTTTTTAAATTTTTTTTTTGAAATTTTTTTTTTTTTGAAATTTTTTTTTTGAAAATTTTTTTTTTTTTAATTTTTTTTTTTCGAAAATTTTTTTGAAATTTTTTTTTAAATTTTTTTTTGAAATTTTTTTTTTGAAAATTTTTTTTTTTTGAATTTTTTTTTTTTTCGAAAATTTTTTTGAAATTTTTTTTTAAATTTTTTTTTTAAATTTTTTTTTTGAAATTTTTTTTTGAAGTTTTTTTTTCAATTTTTTTAAAATTTTTTTTAAAAATTTTTTTTTTGAATTTTTTTAAAAATTTTTTTTCTGAAAATTTTTTAAAATTTTCTTTAAAATTTTTTTTTTTAATTTTTTGTTCTTTAAAATTTTTTTTTTAAATTTTTTGTTCCTGAAAATTTTTTTTTCGAATTTTTATTTTAATTTTTTTTAAAAATTTTTTTAAATTTTTTTTTTAATTTTTTTTTTGAAATTTTTTTGAAATTTTTTTTTTGAAAATTTTTTTTTTTGAAATTTTTTTTTTTTGAAATTTTTTTTTTGAAAATTTTTTTTTTTTGAATTTTTTTTTTTCGAAAATTTTTTTGAAATTTTTTTTAATTTTTTTTTTGAAATTTTTTTTTCAATTTTTTTTTTAATTTTTTTTTTAAATTTTTTTTTTGAATTTTTTTTAAAATTTTTTTTCTGAAAATTTTTTAAAATTTTCTTTAAAATTTTTTTTTTTAATTTTTTGTTCTTGAAAATTTTTTTTTCGAATTTTTATTTTCATTTTTTTTAAAATTTTTTTTTCATTTTTTTTTTTAATTTTTTTTTTGAAATTTTTTTGAAATTTTTTTTTTGAAAAATTTTTTTTTTGAAATTTTTTTTTTGAAAATTTTTTTTTGAAATTTTTTTTTTGAAAATTTTTTTTTTGAAATTTCTTTTTTTCGAAAATTTTTTTGAATTTTTTTTTTAAATTTTTTGTTCTTGAAAATTTTTTTTTCGAATTTTTATTTTCAATTTTTTTTTAAATTTTTTTTTTGAAAATTTTTTTTTTTTTAATTTTTTTTTTGAAATTTTTTTTTTTTAAATTTTTTTTTTAGAAATTTTATTTTTTCGAAAATTTTTTTGAAATTTTTTTTGAATTTTTTTTTTGAAAATTTTTTTAAATTTTTTTTTTTCAAATTTTTTGTTCTTGAAAATTTTTTTTTCGAATTTTTATTTTCAATTTTTTTTTAAATTTTTTTTTAAATTTTTTTTTGAAATTTTTTTTTTCGAAATTTTTTTTCGAATTTTTTTTAAATTTTTTTTTAAATTTTTTTTTGAAAAATTTTTTTTTTTAATTTTTTTAAAAATTTTTTTTTTGAAATTTTTTTAAAATTTTTTTTTTCAAATTTTTTGTTCTTGAAAATTTTTTTTTCGAATTTTTATTTTCAATTTTTTTTTTAATATTTTTTAAATTTTTTTTTTTTTTTTGAAATTTTTTTTTTCGAAAATTTTTTTGAAATTTTTTTGAAATTTTTTTTTTTTAAATTTTTTTTTTGAAATTTTTTTTTTGAAATTTTTTTTTTGAAATTTTATTTTTTCGAAAATTTTTTTGAAATTTTTTTTGAAATTTTTTTTTGAAAATTTTTTTAAATTTTTTATTTTCAAATTTTTTGTTCTTGAAAATTTTTTTTTCGAATTTTTATTTTCAATTTTTTTTTTTAATTTTTTTTTGAATTTTTTTTTTTCGAAATTTTTTTTTGAAAAATTTTTTTTTTAAATTTTTTTAAAAATTTTTTTTTTAAATTTTTTTTTTGAAATTTTTTTAAAATTTTTTCTGAATTTTTTTTGAAACTGTTTTGGAAATTTTTTTTTTTTGAAAATATTTTTTAAAATTTTTTTTTTTTTTTGAAATTTTTCTTTTTCGAAAATTTTTTTGAAATTTTTTTTTTTGAAAATTCTTTTTTCGATTTTTTTTTTAAATTTTTTTTTAAATTTTTTTTTTGAAATATTTTTAAAATTTTTTTTTTGAAATTTTTTTTTTTTGAAATTTTTTTTTGAAAATTTTTTTTTTTTTGAAATTTTTTTTTTCGAAAATTTTTTTGAATTTTTTTTTTAAATTTTTTTTTTCGAAAATTTTTTTGAAATTTTTTTTTTGAAAATTTTTTTTTTCGAATTTTTTTTTCAATTTTTTTTTAATTTTTTTTTTGAAATTTTTTTTTCAATTTTTTTTTAAATTTTTTTTTTTAATTTTTTTTTTGAATTTTTTTTAAAATTTTTTTTCTGAAAATTTTTTAAAATTTTCTTTAAAATTTTTTTTTTTAATTTTTTGTTCTTGAAAATTTTTTTTTCGAATTTTTATTTTCATTTTTTTTTAAATTTTTTTTTCATTTTTTTTTAAATTTTTTTTTGAAATTTTTTTTTTTTTAATTTTTTTTTTGAAATTTTATTTTTTCGAAAATTTTTTTGAAATTTTTTTTGAAAATTTTTTTTTTAAATTTTTTTTTTTCGAAAATTTTTTTGAAATTTTTTTTGAAAATTTTTTTTTAAATTTTTTTTTTGAAATTTTTTTAAATTTTTTTTTCGAAATTTTTTTTCGAATTTTTTTAAATTTTTTTTTAAATTTTTTTTTGAAATTTTTTTTTAAATTTTTTTTTGAAATTTTTTTTTGAAATTTTTTTTTAAATTTTTTTTTAAATTTTTTTTTTGAAATTTTTTAAATTTTTTTTTTTTTTTTTTTTTTTTTTTTTTTTTTTTCGAAATTTTTTTTCGAATTTTTTTTAATTTTTTTTTTTTATTTTTTTAAAAATTTTTTTTTGAAATTTTTTTTTAAATTTTTTTTTTGAAATTTTTTTAAATTTTTTTTTTTTAAATTTTTTTTTCGAAATTTTTTTTCGAATTTTTTTTAATTTTTTTTTTAATTTTTTTAAAAAATTTTTTTTTGAAATTTTTTTTTTGAAAATTTTTTTTTTCGAAAATTTTTTTTTTGAAATTTTTTTTTTGAAAAATTTTTTTTTTAAATTTTTTTTTTGAAATTTTTTTTTTGGAATTTTTTTTAAATTTTGTTTTTGAAAATTTTTTTTTTTTTTAATTTTTTTTTTGAAATTTTTTTTTTTTTAATTTTTTTTTTGAAATTTTATTTTTTCGAAAATTTTTTTGAAATTTTTTTTGAAAATTTTTTTTTTTAATTTTTTTTTTTCGAAAATTTTTTTGAAATTTTTTTTGAAAATTTTTTTTTAAATTTTTTTTTTGAAATTTTTTTAAATTTTTTTTTCGAAATTTTTTTTCGAATTTTTTTAAATTTTTTTTAAAATTTTTTTTTGAAATTTTTTTTTAAATTTTTTTTTTGAAATTTTTTTTTGAAATTTTTTTTTAAATTTTTTTTTAAATTTTTTTTTTGAAATTTTTTAAAATTTTTTTTTTTTTTTTTTTTTTTCGAAATTTTTTTTCGAATTTTTTTTAATTTTTTTTTTTTAATTTTTTTAAAAATTTTTTTTTGAAATTTTTTTTTAAATTTTTTTTTTGAAATTTTTTTAAATTTTTTTTTTTTTAATTTTTTTTTCGAAATTTTTTTTCGAATTTTTTTTAATTTTTTTTTTAATTTTTTTTTTAAATTTTTTTAAAAAATTTTTTTTTGAAATTTTTTTTTTGAAAATTTTTTTTTTCGAAAATTTTTTTTTTGAAATTTTTTTTTTGAAAAATTTTTTTTTTTTAATTTTTTTTTTGAAATTTTTTTTTTGGAATTTTTTTTAAATTTTGTTTTTGAAAATTTTTTTTTTTTTTAATTTTTTTTTTGAAATTTTTTTTTTTTTAATTTTTTTTTTGAAATTTTATTTTTTCGAAAATTTTTTTGAAATTTTTTTTGAAAATTTTTTTTTTTAATTTTTTTTTTTCGAAAATTTTTTTGAAATTTTTTTTGAAAATTTTTTTTTAAATTTTTTTTTTGAAATTTTTTTAAATTTTTTTTTCGAAATTTTTTTTCGAATTTTTTTAAATTTTTTTTTTAAATTTTTTTTTGAAATTTTTTTTTAAATTTTTTTTTTGAAATTTTTTTTTGAAATTTTTTTTAAAATTTTTTTTTAAATTTTTTTTTTGAAATTTTTTAAATTTTTTTTTTTTTTTTTTTTTTTTTCGAAATTTTTTTTCGAATTTTTTTTAATTTTTTTTTTTTATTTTTTTTTTAAATTTTTTTAAAAATTTTTTTTTTGAAATTTTTTTTTTGAAAATTTTTTTTTTCGAAAATTTTTTTTTTGAAATTTTTTTTTTGAAAAATTTTTTTTTTTTAATTTTTTTTTTGAAATTTTTTTTTTTGAAATTTTTTTTTTCGAAAATTTTTTTTTAATTTTTTTTAAATTTTTTTTTTGAAATTTTTTTTTTTTTGAAATTTTTTTTTTGAAAATTTTTTTTTTTTGAATTTTTTTTTTTCGAAAATTTTTTTGAAATTTTTTTTAAAATTTTTTTTTGAAATTTTTTTTTTGAAAATTTTTTTTTTTTTAATTTTTTTTTTTCGAAAATTTTTTTGAAATTTTTTTTTAAATTTTTTTTTTTAATTTTTTCTTTGAAATTTTTTTTTGAAATTTTTTTTGAAAATTTTTTTTAAAAATTTTTTTAAAAATTTTTTTTTTGAATTTTTTTTAAAATTTTTTTTCTGAAAATTTTTTAAAATTTTCTTTAAAATTTTTTTTTTAAATTTTTTGTTCTTTAAAATTTTTTTTTCAAATTTTTTGTTCTTGAAAATTTTTTTTTCGAATTTTTATTTTCATTTTTTTTTTAAATTTTTTTTAATTTTTTTTTTAATTTTTTTTTTGAAATTTTTTTGAAATTTTTTTTTTGAAAAATTTTTTTTTTGAAATTTTTTTTTTTTGAAATTTTTTTTTTGAAAATTTTTTTTTTTGAATTTTTTTTTTTTCGAAAATTTTTTTGAAATTTTTTTTTCAATTTTTTTTTTAATTTTTTTTTTAAATTTTTTTTTGAATTTTTTTTTAAATTTTTTTTTCTGAAAATTTTTTAAAATTTTCTTTAAAATTTTTTTTTTAAATTTTTTGTTCTTGAAAATTTTTTTTTTCGAATTTTTATTTTCATTTTTTTTTTAATTTTTTTTTCATTTTTTTTTTAATTTTTTTTTTGAAATTTTTTTGAAATTTTTTTTTTGAAAAATTTTTTTTTTGAAATTTTTTTTTTGAAAATTTTTTCTGAATTTTTTTTGAAACTGTTTTGGAAATTTTTTTTTTTGAAAATATTTTTTAAAATTTTTTTTTTTTTTGAAATTTTTCTTTTTCGAAAATTTTTTTGAAATTTTTTTTAAATTTTTTTTTTGAAATTTTTTTTTCAATTTTTTTTAAAATTTTTTTTTTAAATTTTTTTTTTGAATTTTTTTTAAATTTTTTTTTCTGAAAATTTTTTAAAATTTTCTTTAAAATTTTTTTTTAAAATTTTTTGTTCTTGAAAATTTTTTTTTCGAATTTTTATTTTCATTTTTTTTTAAATTTTTTTTAAATTTTTTTTTAAATTTTTTTTTTGAAATTTTTTTGAAATTTTTTTTTTGAAAAATTTTTTTTTTGAAATTTTTTTTTTGAAAATTTTTTTTTTGAAATTTTTTTTTTGAAAATTTTTTTTTTGAAATTTTTTTTTTTCGAAAATTTTTTTGAAATTTTTTTTTAAATTTTTTGTTCTTGAAAATTTTTTTTTCGAATTTTTATTTTCAATTTTTTTTTAAATTTTTTTTTTGAATTTTTTTTAAATTTTGTTTTTGAAAATTTTTTTTTTTTTTAATTTTTTTTTTGAAATTTTTTTTTTTTAAATTTTTTTTTTGAAATTTTATTTTTTCGAAAATTTTTTTGAAATTTTTTTTGAAAATTTTTTTTTTTCATTTTTTTTTTTCGAAAATTTTTTTGAAATTTTTTTTAAAATTTTTTTTTAAATTTTTTTTTTGAAATTTTTTAAAATTTTTTTTTCGAAATTTTTTTTCGAATTTTTTTAAATTTTTTTTTTAATTTTTTTTTTAAATTTTTTTAAAAATTTTTTTTTTGAAATTTTTTTTTGAAATTTTTTTTTAAATTTTTTTTTTAATTTTTTTTTTGAAATTTTTTAAAATTTTTTTTTTTTTTTTTTTTTTTCGAAATTTTTTTTCGAATTTTTTTTAATTTTTTTTTTTTTATTTTTTTAAAAATTTTTTTTTGAAATTTTTTTTTAAATTTTTTTTTTGAAATTTTTTTAAATTTTTTTTTTTTTCAATTTTTTTTTCGAAATTTTTTTTCGAATTTTTTTAAATTTTTTTTTTAATTTTTTTTTTTAATTTTTTTAAAAATTTTTTTTTTGAAATTTTTTTTTTGAAAATTTTTTTTTTCGAAAATTTTTTTTTTGAAATTTTTTTGAAATTTTTTTTTTGAAAAATTTTTTTTTTAAAATTTTTTTTTTGAAATTTTTTTTTTTGAAATTTTTTTTTTCGAAAATTTTTTTGAAATTTTTTTTAAATTTTTTTTTTGAAATTTTTTTTTTTTTGAAATTTTTTTTTTGAAAATTTTTTTTTTTTTAATTTTTTTTTTTCGAAAATTTTTTTGAAATTTTTTTTAAAATTTTTTTTTGAAATTTTTTTTTTGAAAATTTTTTTTTTTTGAATTTTTTTTTTTCGAAAATTTTTTTGAAATTTTTTTTTAAATTTTTTTTTTTAATTTTTTTTTTGAAATTTTTTTTTGAAGTTTTTTTTTCAATTTTTTTTAAAATTTTTTTTAAAAATTTTTTTTTTGAATTTTTTTAAAAATTTTTTTTCTGAAAATTTTTTAAAATTTTCTTTAAAATTTTTTTTTTAAATTTTTTGTTCCTTAAAATTTTTTTTTTAAATTTTTTGTTCCTGAAAATTTTTTTTTCGAATTTTTATTTTAATTTTTTTTTAAAATTTTTTTAAATTTTTTTTTAAATTTTTTTTTTGAAATTTTTTTGAAATTTTTTTTTTGAAAATTTTTTTTTTTGAAATTTTTTTTTTTTGAAATTTTTTTTTGAAAATTTTTTTTTTTTGAATTTTTTTTTTTCGAAAATTTTTTTGAAATTTTTTTTAATTTTTTTTTTGAAATTTTTTTTTCAATTTTTTTTTTAATTTTTTTTTTAAATTTTTTTTTTGAATTTTTTTTAAAATTTTTTTTCTGAAAATTTTTTAAAATTTTCTTTAAAATTTTTTTTTTTAATTTTTTGTTCTTGAAAATTTTTTTTTCGAATTTTTATTTTCATTTTTTTTAAAATTTTTTTTTCATTTTTTTTTTTAATTTTTTTTTTGAAATTTTTTTGAAATTTTTTTTTTGAAAAATTTTTTTTTTGAAATTTTTTTTTTGAAAATTTTTTTTTTGAAATTTTTTTTTTGAAAATTTTTTTTTTGAAATTTCTTTTTTTCGAAAATTTTTTTGAATTTTTTTTTTAAATTTTTTGTTCTTGAAAATTTTTTTTTCGAATTTTTATTTTCAATTTTTTTTTAAATTTTTTTTTTGAAAATTTTTTTTTTTTTTAATTTTTTTTTTTGAAATTTTTTTTTTTTAAATTTTTTTTTTAGAAATTTTATTTTTTCGAAAATTTTTTTGAAATTTTTTTTGAATTTTTTTTTTGAAAATTTTTTTAAATTTTTTTTTTTCAAATTTTTTGTTCTTGAAAATTTTTTTTTCGAATTTTTATTTTCAATTTTTTTTTAAATTTTTTTTTTGAAAATTTTTTTTTTTTTTAATTTTTTTTTTGAAATTTTTTTTTTTTAAATTTTTTTTTTAGAAATTTTATTTTTTCGAAAATTTTTTTGAAATTTTTTTTGAATTTTTTTTTTGAAATTTTTTTAAAATTTTTTTTTTCAAATTTTTTGTTCTTGAAAATTTTTTTTTCGAATTTTTATTTTCATTTTTTTTTTAATATTTTTTAAATTTTTTTTTTTTTTTTGAAATTTTTTTTTTCGAAAATTTTTTTGAAATTTTTTTGAAATTTTTTTTTTTTTAATTTTTTTTTTGAAATTTTTTTTTTGAAATTTTTTTTTTGAAATTTTATTTTTTCGAAAATTTTTTTGAAATTTTTTTTGAAATTTTTTTTTGAAAATTTTTTTAAATTTTTTATTTTCAAATTTTTTGTTCTTGAAAATTTTTTTTTCGAATTTTTATTTTCAATTTTTTTTTAAATTTTTTTTTGAATTTTTTTTTTTCGAAATTTTTTTTTGAAAAATTTTTTTTTAAAATTTTTTTAAAAATTTTTTTTTTAAATTTTTTTTTTGAAATTTTTTTAAAATTTTTTCTGAATTTTTTTTGAAACTGTTTTGGAAATTTTTTTTTTTTGAAAATATTTTTTAAAATTTTTTTTTTTTTTTGAAATTTTTCTTTTTCGAAAATTTTTTTGAAATTTTTTTTTTTGAAAATTCTTTTTTCGAATTTTTTTTTAAATTTTTTTTCAAATTTTTTTTTTGAAATATTTTTAAAATTTTTTTTTTGAAATTTTTTTTTTTTGAAATTTTTTTTTGAAAATTTTTTTTTTTTTGAAATTTTTTTTTTCGAAAATTTTTTTGAATTTTTTTTTTAAATTTTTTTTTTCGAAAATTTTTTTGAAATTTTTTTTTTGAAAATTTTTTTTTTCGAATTTTTTTTTCAATTTTTTTTTAATTTTTTTTTTGAAATTTTTTTTTCAATTTTTTTTTAAATTTTTTTTTTAAATTTTTTTTTTGAATTTTTTTTAAAATTTTTTTTCTGAAAATTTTTTAAAATTTTCTTTAAAATTTTTTTTTTTAATTTTTTGTTCTTGAAAATTTTTTTTTCGAATTTTTATTTTCATTTTTTTTTAAATTTTTTTTTCATTTTTTTTTAAATTTTTTTTTAAATTTTTTTTTTTTAAATTTTTTTTTCGAAATTTTTTTTCGAATTTTTTTTAATTTTTTATTTTATTTTTTTTTTTTTTTTTTTTTTTAAAATTTTTTTTTGAAATTTTTTTTTTGAAAATTTTTTTTTTCGAAAATTTTTTTTTTGAAATTTTTTTGAAATTTTTTTTTTGAAAAATTTTTTTTTTTAAATTTTTTTTTTGAAATTTTTTTTTTGGAATTTTTTTTAAATTTTGTTTTTGAAAATTTTTTTTTTTTTTAATTTTTTTTTTGAAATTTTTTTTTTTAAATTTTTTTTTTGAAATTTTATTTTTTCGAAAATTTTTTTGAAATTTTTTTTGAAAATTTTTTTTTTTAATTTTTTTTTTTCGAAAATTTTTTTGAAATTTTTTTTGAAAATTTTTTTTTAAATTTTTTTTTTGAAATTTTTTTAAATTTTTTTTTCGAAATTTTTTTTCGAATTTTTTTAAATTTTTTTTTAAATTTTTTTTTGAAATTTTTTTTTAAATTTTTTTTTTGAAATTTTTTTTTGAAATTTTTTTTTAAATTTTTTTTTAAATTTTTTTTTTTGAAATTTTTTAAAATTTTTTTTTTTTTTTTTTTTTTTTCGAAATTTTTTTTCGAATTTTTTTTAATTTTTTTTTTTTTATTTTTTTAAAAAATTTTTTTTGAAATTTTTTTTTAAATTTTTTTTTTGAAATTTTTTTAAATTTTTTTTTTTTTTAATTTTTTTTTCGAAATTTTTTTTCGAATTTTTTTTAATTTTTTTTTTTATTTTTTTTTTTTTAATTTTTTTAAAAATTTTTTTTTTGAAATTTTTTTTTTGAAAATTTTTTTTTTCGAAAATTTTTTTTTTGAAATTTTTTTGAAATTTTTTTTTTGAAAAATTTTTTTTTTGAAATTTTTTTTTTTTGAAATTTTTTTTTGAAAATTTTTTTTTTTGAATTTTTTTTTTTCGAAAATTTTTTTGAAATTTTTTTTTCAATTTTTTTTTTAATTTTTTTTTTAAATTTTTTTTTGAATTTTTTTTAAAATTTTTTTTCTGAAAATTTTTTAAAATTTTCTTTAAAATTTTTTTTTTTAATTTTTTGTTCTTGAAAATTTTTTTTTCGAATTTTTATTTTCATTTTTTTTTTAATTTTTTTTTCATTTTTTTTTTAATTTTTTTTTTGAAATTTTTTTGAAATTTTTTTTTTGAAAAATTTTTTTTTTGAAATTTTTTTTTTGAAAATTTTTTTTTTGAAATTTTTTCTTTGAAAATTTTTTTTTTGAAATTTTTTTTTTCGAAAATTTTTTTGAAATTTTTTTTTAAATTTTTTGTTCTTGAAAATTTTTTTTTCGAATTTTTATTTTCAATTTTTTTTTAAATTTTTTTTTTGGATTTTTTTTTAAATTTTGTTTTTGAAAATTTTTTTTTTTTTAATTTTTTTTTTGAAATTTTTTTTTTAAATTTTTTTTTTTAGAAATTTTATTTTTTCGAAAATTTTTTTGAAATTTTTTTTGAAATTTTTTTTTGAAAATTTTTTTAAATTTTTTTTTTTCAAATTTTTTGTTCTTGAAAATTTTTTTTTCGAATTTTTATTTTCAATTTTTTTTTTAATTTTTTTTTAAATTTTTTTTTGAAATTTTTTTTTTCGAAATTTTTTTTCGAATTTTTTTTAAATTTTTTTTTAAATTTTTTTTTGAAAAATTTTTTTTTAAAATTTTTTTAAAAATTTTTTTTTTGAAATTTTTTTAAAATTTTTTTATTCAAATTTTTTGTTCTTGAAAATTTTTTTTTCGAATTTTTATTTTCAATTTTTTTTTAAATATTTTTTAAAATTTTTTTTTTTTTTTGAAATTTTTTTTTTCGAAAATTTTTTTGAAATTTTTTTTAAAATTTTTTTTTTTAAATTTTTTTTTTGAAATTTTTTTTTTTGAAATTTTTTTTTTGAAATTTTATTTTTTCGAAAATTTTTTTGAAATTTTTTTTGAAATTTTTTTTTGAAATTTTTTTTAAATTTTTTATTTTCAAATTTTTTGTTCTTGAAAATTTTTTTTTCGAATTTTTATTTTCAATTTTTTTTAAAATTTTTTTTTGAATTTTTTTTTTTCGAAATTTTTTTTTGAAAAATTTTTTTTTTAAATTTTTTTAAAAATTTTTTTTTTAAATTTTTTTTTCGAAATTTTTTTTCGAATTTTTTTAAATTTTTTTTAAAATTTTTTTTTGAAATTTTTTTTTAAATTTTTTTTTTGAAATTTTTTTTTGAAATTTTTTTTTAAATTTTTTTTTAAATTTTTTTTTTGAAATTTTTTAAAATTTTTTTTTTTTTTTTTTTTTTTCGAAATTTTTTTTCGAATTTTTTTTAATTTTTTTTTTTTTAATTTTTTTAAAAATTTTTTTTTGAAATTTTTTTTTAAATTTTTTTTTGAAATTTTTTTAAATTTTTTTTTTTTTAATTTTTTTTTCGAAATTTTTTTTCGAATTTTTTTTAATTTTTTTTTTAATTTTTTTTTTAAATTTTTTTAAAAAATTTTTTTTTGAAATTTTTTTTTTGAAAATTTTTTTTTTCGAAAATTTTTTTTTTGAAATTTTTTTTTTGAAAAATTTTTTTTTTTTAATTTTTTTTTTGAAATTTTTTTTTTGGAATTTTTTTTAAATTTTGTTTTTGAAAATTTTTTTTTTTTTTAATTTTTTTTTTGAAATTTTTTTTTTTTTAATTTTTTTTTTGAAATTTTATTTTTTCGAAAATTTTTTTGAAATTTTTTTTGAAAATTTTTTTTTTTAATTTTTTTTTTTCGAAAATTTTTTTGAAATTTTTTTTGAAAATTTTTTTTTAAATTTTTTTTTTGAAATTTTTTTAAATTTTTTTTTCGAAATTTTTTTTCGAATTTTTTTAAATTTTTTTTTTAAATTTTTTTTTGAAATTTTTTTTTAAATTTTTTTTTTGAAATTTTTTTTTGAAATTTTTTTTAAAATTTTTTTTTAAATTTTTTTTTTGAAATTTTTTAAATTTTTTTTTTTTTTTTTTTTTTTTTTCGAAATTTTTTTTCGAATTTTTTTTAATTTTTTTTTTTTATTTTTTTTTTAAATTTTTTTAAAAATTTTTTTTTTGAAATTTTTTTTTTGAAAATTTTTTTTTTCGAAAATTTTTTTTTTGAAATTTTTTTTTTGAAAAATTTTTTTTTTTTAATTTTTTTTTTGAAATTTTTTTTTTTGAAATTTTTTTTTTCGAAAATTTTTTTTAAATTTTTTTTAAATTTTTTTTTTGAAATTTTTTTTTTTTTGAAATTTTTTTTTTGAAAATTTTTTTTTTTTGAATTTTTTTTTTTCGAAAATTTTTTTGAAATTTTTTTTAAAATTTTTTTTTGAAATTTTTTTTTTGAAAATTTTTTTTTTTTTAATTTTTTTTTTTCGAAAATTTTTTTGAAATTTTTTTTTAAATTTTTTTTTTTAATTTTTTCTTTGAAATTTTTTTTTGAAATTTTTTTTTCAATTTTTTTTAAAAATTTTTTTAAAAATTTTTTTTTTGAATTTTTTTTAAAATTTTTTTTCTGAAAATTTTTTAAAATTTTCTTTAAAATTTTTTTTTTAAATTTTTTGTTCTTTAAAATTTTTTTTTCAAATTTTTTGTTCTTGAAAATTTTTTTTTCGAATTTTTATTTTCATTTTTTTTTTAAATTTTTTTTAATTTTTTTTTTAATTTTTTTTTTGAAATTTTTTTGAAATTTTTTTTTTGAAAAATTTTTTTTTTGAAATTTTTTTTTTTTGAAATTTTTTTTTTGAAAATTTTTTTTTTTGAATTTTTTTTTTTTCGAAAATTTTTTTGAAATTTTTTTTTCAATTTTTTTTTTAATTTTTTTTTTAAATTTTTTTTTGAATTTTTTTTTAAATTTTTTTTTCTGAAAATTTTTTAAAATTTTCTTTAAAATTTTTTTTTTAAATTTTTTGTTCTTGAAAATTTTTTTTTTCGAATTTTTATTTTCATTTTTTTTTTAATTTTTTTTTCATTTTTTTTTTAATTTTTTTTTTGAAATTTTTTTGAAATTTTTTTTTTGAAAAATTTTTTTTTTGAAATTTTTTTTTTGAAAATTTTTTCTGAATTTTTTTTGAAACTGTTTTGGAAATTTTTTTTTTTGAAAATATTTTTTAAAATTTTTTTTTTTTTTGAAATTTTTCTTTTTCGAAAATTTTTTTGAAATTTTTTTTAAATTTTTTTTTTGAAATTTTTTTTTCAATTTTTTTTAAAATTTTTTTTTTAAATTTTTTTTTTGAATTTTTTTTAAATTTTTTTTTCTGAAAATTTTTTAAAATTTTCTTTAAAATTTTTTTTTAAAATTTTTTGTTCTTGAAAATTTTTTTTTCGAATTTTTATTTTCATTTTTTTTTAAATTTTTTTTAAATTTTTTTTTAAATTTTTTTTTTGAAATTTTTTTGAAATTTTTTTTTTGAAAAATTTTTTTTTTGAAATTTTTTTTTTGAAAATTTTTTTTTTGAAATTTTTTTTTTGAAAATTTTTTTTTTGAAATTTTTTTTTTTCGAAAATTTTTTTGAAATTTTTTTTTAAATTTTTTGTTCTTGAAAATTTTTTTTTCGAATTTTTATTTTCAATTTTTTTTTAAATTTTTTTTTTGAATTTTTTTTAAATTTTGTTTTTGAAAATTTTTTTTTTTTTTAATTTTTTTTTTGAAATTTTTTTTTTTTAAATTTTTTTTTTGAAATTTTATTTTTTCGAAAATTTTTTTGAAATTTTTTTTGAAAATTTTTTTTTTTCATTTTTTTTTTTCGAAAATTTTTTTGAAATTTTTTTTAAAATTTTTTTTTAAATTTTTTTTTTGAAATTTTTTAAAATTTTTTTTTCGAAATTTTTTTTCGAATTTTTTTAAATTTTTTTTTTAATTTTTTTTTTAAATTTTTTTAAAAATTTTTTTTTTGAAATTTTTTTTTGAAATTTTTTTTTAAATTTTTTTTTTAATTTTTTTTTTGAAATTTTTTAAAATTTTTTTTTTTTTTTTTTTTTTTCGAAATTTTTTTTCGAATTTTTTTTAATTTTTTTTTTTTAATTTTTTTAAAAATTTTTTTTTGAAATTTTTTTTTAAATTTTTTTTTTGAAATTTTTTTAAATTTTTTTTTTTTTCAATTTTTTTTTCGAAATTTTTTTTCGAATTTTTTTAAATTTTTTTTTTAATTTTTTTTTTTAATTTTTTTAAAAATTTTTTTTTTGAAATTTTTTTTTTGAAAATTTTTTTTTTCGAAAATTTTTTTTTTGAAATTTTTTTGAAATTTTTTTTTTGAAAAATTTTTTTTTTTTAATTTTTTTTTTGAAATTTTTTTTTTTGAAATTTTTTTTTTCGAAAATTTTTTTGAAATTTTTTTTAAATTTTTTTTTTGAAATTTTTTTTTTTTTGAAATTTTTTTTTTGAAAATTTTTTTTTTTTTAATTTTTTTTTTTCGAAAATTTTTTTGAAATTTTTTTTAAAATTTTTTTTTGAAATTTTTTTTTTGAAAATTTTTTTTTTTTGAATTTTTTTTTTTCGAAAATTTTTTTGAAATTTTTTTTTAAATTTTTTTTTTTAATTTTTTTTTTGAAATTTTTTTTTGAAGTTTTTTTTTCAATTTTTTTTAAAATTTTTTTTAAAAATTTTTTTTTTGAATTTTTTTAAAAATTTTTTTTCTGAAAATTTTTTAAAATTTTCTTTAAAATTTTTTTTTTAAATTTTTTGTTCCTTAAAATTTTTTTTTTAAATTTTTTGTTCCTGAAAATTTTTTTTTCGAATTTTTATTTTAATTTTTTTTTAAAATTTTTTTAAATTTTTTTTTAAATTTTTTTTTTGAAATTTTTTTGAAATTTTTTTTTTGAAAATTTTTTTTTTTGAAATTTTTTTTTTTTGAAATTTTTTTTTGAAAATTTTTTTTTTTTGAATTTTTTTTTTTCGAAAATTTTTTTGAAATTTTTTTTAATTTTTTTTTTGAAATTTTTTTTTCAATTTTTTTTTTAATTTTTTTTTTAAATTTTTTTTTTGAATTTTTTTTAAAATTTTTTTTCTGAAAATTTTTTAAAATTTTCTTTAAAATTTTTTTTTTTAATTTTTTGTTCTTGAAAATTTTTTTTTCGAATTTTTATTTTCATTTTTTTTAAAATTTTTTTTTCATTTTTTTTTTTAATTTTTTTTTTGAAATTTTTTTGAAATTTTTTTTTTGAAAAATTTTTTTTTTGAAATTTTTTTTTTGAAAATTTTTTTTTTGAAATTTTTTTTTTGAAAATTTTTTTTTTGAAATTTCTTTTTTTCGAAAATTTTTTTGAATTTTTTTTTTAAATTTTTTGTTCTTGAAAATTTTTTTTTCGAATTTTTATTTTCAATTTTTTTTTAAATTTTTTTTTTGAAAATTTTTTTTTTTTTTAATTTTTTTTTTGAAATTTTTTTTTTTTAAATTTTTTTTTTAGAAATTTTATTTTTTCGAAAATTTTTTTGAAATTTTTTTTGAATTTTTTTTTTGAAAATTTTTTTAAATTTTTTTTTTTCAAATTTTTTGTTCTTGAAAATTTTTTTTTCGAATTTTTATTTTCAATTTTTTTTTAAATTTTTTTTTTGAAAATTTTTTTTTTTTTTAATTTTTTTTTTGAAATTTTTTTTTTTTAAATTTTTTTTTTAGAAATTTTATTTTTTCGAAAATTTTTTTGAAATTTTTTTTGAATTTTTTTTTTGAAATTTTTTTAAAATTTTTTTTTTCAAATTTTTTGTTCTTGAAAATTTTTTTTTCGAATTTTTATTTTCATTTTTTTTTTAATATTTTTTAAATTTTTTTTTTTTTTTTGAAATTTTTTTTTTCGAAAATTTTTTTGAAATTTTTTTGAAATTTTTTTTTTTTTAATTTTTTTTTTGAAATTTTTTTTTTGAAATTTTTTTTTTGAAATTTTATTTTTTCGAAAATTTTTTTGAAATTTTTTTTGAAATTTTTTTTTGAAAATTTTTTTAAATTTTTTATTTTCAAATTTTTTGTTCTTGAAAATTTTTTTTTCGAATTTTTATTTTCAATTTTTTTTTAAATTTTTTTTTGAATTTTTTTTTTTCGAAATTTTTTTTTGAAAAATTTTTTTTTAAAATTTTTTTAAAAATTTTTTTTTTAAATTTTTTTTTTGAAATTTTTTTAAAATTTTTTCTGAATTTTTTTTGAAACTGTTTTGGAAATTTTTTTTTTTTGAAAATATTTTTTAAAATTTTTTTTTTTTTTTGAAATTTTTCTTTTTCGAAAATTTTTTTGAAATTTTTTTTTTTGAAAATTCTTTTTTCGAATTTTTTTTTAAATTTTTTTTCAAATTTTTTTTTTGAAATATTTTTAAAATTTTTTTTTTGAAATTTTTTTTTTTTGAAATTTTTTTTTGAAAATTTTTTTTTTTTTGAAATTTTTTTTTTCGAAAATTTTTTTGAATTTTTTTTTTAAATTTTTTTTTTCGAAAATTTTTTTGAAATTTTTTTTTTGAAAATTTTTTTTTTCGAATTTTTTTTTCAATTTTTTTTTAATTTTTTTTTTGAAATTTTTTTTTCAATTTTTTTTTAAATTTTTTTTTTAAATTTTTTTTTTGAATTTTTTTTAAAATTTTTTTTCTGAAAATTTTTTAAAATTTTCTTTAAAATTTTTTTTTTTAATTTTTTGTTCTTGAAAATTTTTTTTTCGAATTTTTATTTTCATTTTTTTTTAAATTTTTTTTTCATTTTTTTTTAAATTTTTTTTTGAAATTTTTTTTTTTTAATTTTTTTTTTGAAATTTTATTTTTTCGAAAATTTTTTTGAAATTTTTTTTGAAAATTTTTTTTTTAAATTTTTTTTTTTCGAAAATTTTTTTGAAATTTTTTTTGAAAATTTTTTTTTAAATTTTTTTTTTGAAATTTTTTTAAATTTTTTTTTCGAAATTTTTTTTCGAATTTTTTTAAATTTTTTTTAAAATTTTTTTTTGAAATTTTTTTTTAAATTTTTTTTTTGAAATTTTTTTTTGAAATTTTTTTTTAAATTTTTTTTTAAATTTTTTTTTTGAAATTTTTTAAAATTTTTTTTTTTTTTTTTTTTTTTTCGAAATTTTTTTTCGAATTTTTTTCAATTTTTTTTTTTTATTTTTTTAAAAATTTTTTTTTGAAATTTTTTTTTAAATTTTTTTTTTGAAATTTTTTTAAATTTTTTTTTTTTAAATTTTTTTTTCGAAATTTTTTTTCGAATTTTTTTTAATTTTTTATTTTATTTTTTTTTTTTTTTTTTTTTAAAAAATTTTTTTTTGAAATTTTTTTTTTGAAAATTTTTTTTTTCGAAAATTTTTTTTTTGAAATTTTTTTGAAATTTTTTTTTTGAAAAATTTTTTTTTTTAAATTTTTTTTTTGAAATTTTTTTTTTGGAATTTTTTTTAAATTTTGTTTTTGAAAATTTTTTTTTTTTTTAATTTTTTTTTTGAAATTTTTTTTTTTAAATTTTTTTTTTGAAATTTTATTTTTTCGAAAATTTTTTTGAAATTTTTTTTGAAAATTTTTTTTTTTAATTTTTTTTTTTCGAAAATTTTTTTGAAATTTTTTTTGAAAATTTTTTTTTAAATTTTTTTTTTGAAATTTTTTTAAATTTTTTTTTCGAAATTTTTTTTCGAATTTTTTTAAATTTTTTTTTAAATTTTTTTTTGAAATTTTTTTTTAAATTTTTTTTTTGAAATTTTTTTTTGAAATTTTTTTTTAAATTTTTTTTTAAATTTTTTTTTTGAAATTTTTTAAAATTTTTTTTTTTTTTTTTTTTTTTTCGAAATTTTTTTTCGAATTTTTTTTAATTTTTTTTTTTTTATTTTTTTAAAAAATTTTTTTTGAAATTTTTTTTTAAATTTTTTTTTTGAAATTTTTTTAAATTTTTTTTTTTTTTAATTTTTTTTTCGAAATTTTTTTTCGAATTTTTTTTAATTTTTTTTTTAATTTTTTTTTTTTTAATTTTTTTAAAAATTTTTTTTTTGAAATTTTTTTTTTGAAAATTTTTTTTTTCGAAAATTTTTTTTTTGAAATTTTTTTGAAATTTTTTTTTTGAAAAATTTTTTTTTTGAAATTTTTTTTTTTTGAAATTTTTTTTTGAAAATTTTTTTTTTTGAATTTTTTTTTTTCGAAAATTTTTTTGAAATTTTTTTTTCAATTTTTTTTTTAATTTTTTTTTTAAATTTTTTTTTGAATTTTTTTTAAAATTTTTTTTCTGAAAATTTTTTAAAATTTTCTTTAAAATTTTTTTTTTTAATTTTTTGTTCTTGAAAATTTTTTTTTCGAATTTTTATTTTCATTTTTTTTTTAATTTTTTTTTCATTTTTTTTTTAATTTTTTTTTTGAAATTTTTTTGAAATTTTTTTTTTGAAAAATTTTTTTTTTGAAATTTTTTTTTTGAAAATTTTTTTTTTGAAATTTTTTCTTTGAAAATTTTTTTTTTGAAATTTTTTTTTTCGAAAATTTTTTTGAAATTTTTTTTTAAATTTTTTGTTCTTGAAAATTTTTTTTTCGAATTTTTATTTTCAATTTTTTTTTAAATTTTTTTTTTGGATTTTTTTTTAAATTTTGTTTTTGAAAATTTTTTTTTTTTTAATTTTTTTTTTGAAATTTTTTTTTTAAATTTTTTTTTTTAGAAATTTTATTTTTTCGAAAATTTTTTTGAAATTTTTTTTGAAATTTTTTTTTGAAAATTTTTTTAAATTTTTTTTTTTCAAATTTTTTGTTCTTGAAAATTTTTTTTTCGAATTTTTATTTTCAATTTTTTTTTTAATTTTTTTTTAAATTTTTTTTTGAAATTTTTTTTTTCGAAATTTTTTTTCGAATTTTTTTTAAATTTTTTTTTAAATTTTTTTTTGAAAAATTTTTTTTTAAAATTTTTTTAAAAATTTTTTTTTTGAAATTTTTTTAAAATTTTTTTATTCAAATTTTTTGTTCTTGAAAATTTTTTTTTCGAATTTTTATTTTCAATTTTTTTTTAAATATTTTTTAAAATTTTTTTTTTTTTTTGAAATTTTTTTTTTCGAAAATTTTTTTGAAATTTTTTTTAAAATTTTTTTTTTTAAATTTTTTTTTTGAAATTTTTTTTTTTGAAATTTTTTTTTTGAAATTTTATTTTTTCGAAAATTTTTTTGAAATTTTTTTTGAAATTTTTTTTTGAAATTTTTTTTAAATTTTTTATTTTCAAATTTTTTGTTCTTGAAAATTTTTTTTTCGAATTTTTATTTTCAATTTTTTTTAAAATTTTTTTTTGAATTTTTTTTTTTCGAAATTTTTTTTTGAAAAATTTTTTTTTTAAATTTTTTTAAAAATTTTTTTTTTAAATTTTTTTTTTGAAATTTTTTTAAAATTTTTTCTGAATTTTTTTTGAAACTGTTTTGGAAATTTTTTTTTTTTGGAAATATTTTTTAAATTTTTTTTTTTTTTTTGAAATTTTTCTTTTTCGAAAATTTTTTTGAAATTTTTTTTAAATTTTTTTTTTGAAATTTTTTTTTCAATTTTTTTTTAAATTTTTTTTTAAAATTTTTTTTTTGAATTTTTTTTAAATTTTTTTTTCTGAAAATTTTTTAAAATTTTCTTTAAAATTTTTTTTTAAAATTTTTTGTTCTTGAAAATTTTTTTTTCGAATTTTTATTTTCATTTTTTTTTAAATTTTTTTTAAATTTTTTTTTTAATTTTTTTTTTGAAATTTTTTTGAAATTTTTTTTTTGAAAAATTTTTTTTTTGAAATTTTTTTTTTGAAAATTTTTTTTTTGAAATTTTTTTTTTGAAAATTTTTTTTTTGAAATTTTTTTTTTTCGAAAATTTTTTTGAAATTTTTTTTTAAATTTTTTGGTCTTGAAAATTTTTTTTTCGAATTTTTATTTTCAATTTTTTTTTAAATTTTTTTTTTGGATTTTTTTTTAAATTTTGTTTTTGAAAATTTTTTTTTTTTTAAATTTTTTTTTTGAAATTTTTTTTTTTTAAATTTTTTTTTTGAAATTTTATTTTTTCGAAAATTTTTTTGAAATTTTTTTTGAAAATTTTTTTTTTTAATTTTTTTTTTTCGAAAATTTTTTTGAAATTTTTTTTTAAATTTTTTTTTAAATTTTTTTTTTTTAATTTTTTTAAATTTTTTTTTCGAAATTTTTTTTCGAATTTTTTTAAATTTTTTTTTTAATTTTTTTTTTAAATTTTTTTAAAAATTTTTTTTCTGAAATTTTTTTTTGAAATTTTTTTTTAAATTTTTTTTTTAATTTTTTTTTTGAAATTTTTTAAAATTTTTTTTTTTTTTTTTTTTTTTCGAAATTTTTTTTCGAATTTTTTTTAATTTTTTTTTTTTAATTTTTTTAAAAATTTTTTTTTGAAATTTTTTTTTAAATTTTTTTTTTGAAATTTTTTTAAATTTTTTTTTTTCAATTTTTTTTTCGAAATTTTTTTTCGAATTTTTTTAAATTTTTTTTTAAATTTTTTTTTTTAATTTTTTTTTTAAATTTTTTTAAAAATTTTTTTTTTGAAATTTTTTTTTTGAAAATTTTTTTTTTCGAAAATTTTTTTTTTGAAATTTTTTTGAAATTTTTTTTTTGAAAAATTTTTTTTTTTAAATTTTTTTTTTGAAATTTTTTTTTTTGAAATTTTTTTTTTCGAAAATTTTTTTGAAATTTTTTTTAAAGTTTTTTTTTGAAATTTTTTTTTTTGAAATTTTTTTTTTGAAAATTTTTTTTTTTTGAATTTTTTTTTTCGAAAATTTTTTTGAAATTTTTTTTTACATTTTTTTTTGAAATTTTTTTTTTGAAAATTTTTTTTTTTTGAATTTTTTTTTTTCGAAAATTTTTTTGAAATTTTTTTTTAAATTTTTTTTTTAAATTTTTTTTTTGAAATTTTTTTTTGAAGTTTTTTTTTCAATTTTTTTTAAAATTTTTTTTAAAAATTTTTTTTTTCAATTTTTTTAAAAATTTTTTTTCTGAAATTTTTTTAAAATTTTCTTTAAAATTTTTTTTTTAAATTTTTTGTTCTTTAAAATTTTTTTTTTAAATTTTTTGTTCTTGAAAATTTTTTTTTCGAATTTTTATTTTAATTTTTTTTAAAAATTTTTTTAAATTTTTTTTTTTATTTTTTTTTTGAAATTTTTTTGAAATTTTTTTTTTGAAAATTTTTTTTTTTGAAATTTTTTTTTTTTGAAATTTTTTTTTTGAAAATTTTTTTTTTTTGAATTTTTTTTTTTTCGAAAATTTTTTTGAAATTTTTTTTAATTTTTTTTTTAAATTTTTTTTTCAATTTTTTTTTTAATTTTTTTTTTAAATTTTTTTTTTGAATTTTTTTTAAAATTTTTTTTCTGAAAATTTTTTAAAATTTTCTTTAAAATTTTTTTTTTTTATTTTTTGTTCTTGAAAATTTTTTTTTCGAATTTTTATTTTCATTTTTTTTAAAATTTTTTTTTCATTTTTTTTTTAAATTTTTTTTTTGAAATTTTTTTGAAATTTTTTTTTTGAAAAATTTTTTTTTTGAAATTTTTTTTTTGAAAATTTTTTTTTTGAAATTTTTTTTTTGAAAATTTTTTTTTTGAAATTTCTTTTTTTTCGAAAATTTTTTTGAATTTTTTTTTTAAATTTTTTGTTCTTGAAAATTTTTTTTTCGAATTTTTATTTTCAATTTTTTTTAAAATTTTTTTTTTGAAATTTTTTTTTTTTTTTAATTTTTTTTTTGAAATTTTTTTTTTTTAAATTTTTTTTTTAGAAATTTTATTTTTTCGAAAATTTTTTTGAAATTTTTTTTGAATTTTTTTTTTGAAAATTTTTTTAAATTTTTTTTTTTCAAATTTTTTGTTCTTGAAAATTTTTTTTTCGAATTTTTATTTTCAATTTTTTTTTAAATTTTTTTTTAAATTTTTTTTTGAAATTTTTTTTTTCGAAATTTTTTTTCGAATTTTTTTTAAATTTTTTTTTAAATTTTTTTTTGAAAAATTTTTTTTAAAAATTTTTTTAAAAATTTTTTTTTTGAAATTTTTTTAAAATTTTTTTTTTCAAATTTTTTGTTCTTGAAAATTTTTTTTTCGAATTTTTATTTTCAATTTTTTTTTTAATATTTTTTAAATTTTTTTTTTTTTTTTGAAATTTTTTTTTTCGAAAATTTTTTTGAAATTTTTTTTAAATTTTTTTTTTTTAAATTTTTTTTTTGAAATTTTTTTTTTTGAAATTTTTTTTTTGAAATTTTATTTTTTCGAAAATTTTTTTGAAATTTTTTTTGAAATTTTTTTTTGAAAATTTTTTTAAATTTTTTATTTTCAAATTTTTTGTTCTTGAAAATTTTTTTTTCGAATTTTTATTTTCAATTTTTTTTTAAATTTTTTTTTGAATTTTTTTTTTTCGAAATTTTTTTTTGAAAAATTTTTTTTTAAAATTTTTTTAAAAATTTTTTTTTTAAATTTTTTTTTTGAAATTTTTTTAAAATTTTTTCTGAATTTTTTTTGAAACTGTTTTGGAAATTTTTTTTTTTTGAAAATATTTTTTAAAATTTTTTTTTTTTTTTTGAAATTTTTCTTTTTCGAAAATTTTTTTGAAATTTTTTTTTTTGAAAATTCTTTTTTCGAATTTTTTTTTAAATTTTTTTTTAAATTTTTTTTTTGAAATTTTTTTAAAATTTTTTTTTTGAAATTTTTTTTTTTTGAAATTTTTTTTTGAAATTTTTTTTTTTTTTGAAATTTTTTTTTTCGAAAATTTTTTTGAATTTTTTTTTTAAATTTTTTTTTTCGAAAATTTTTTTGAAATTTTTTTTTTGAAAATTTTTTTTTTCGAATTTTTTTTTCAATTTTTTTTTAATTTTTTTTTTGAAATTTTTTTTTCAATTTTTTTTTAAATTTTTTTTTTAAATTTTTTTTTTGAATTTTTTTTAAAATTTTTTTTCTGAAAATTTTTTAAAATTTTCCTTAAAATTTTTTTTTTTAATTTTTTGTTCTTGAAAATTTTTTTTTCGAATTTTTATTTTCATTTTTTTTTAAATTTTTTTTTCATTTTTTTTTTAAATTTTTTTTTGAAATTTTTTTGAAATTTTTTTTTTGAAAAATTTTTTTTTTGAAATTTTTTTTTTGAAAATTTTTTTTTTGAAATTTTTTTTTTGAAAATTTTTTTTTTGAAATTTTTTTTTTTCGAAAATTTTTTTGAAATTTTTTTTTAAATTTTTTGTTCTTGAAAATTTTTTTTTCGAATTTTTATTTTCAATTTTTTTTTAAATTTTTTTTTTGAAATTTTTTTTTTTTTGAAATTTTTTTTTTTCGAAAATTTTTTTGAAATTTTTTTTTAAATTTTTTTTTGAAATTTTTTTTTTGAAAATTTTTTTTTTTTGAATTTTTTTTTTTCGAAAATTTTTTTGAAATTTTTTTTTAAATTTTTTTTTTAAATTTTTTTTTTTAAATTTTTTTTTGAAAATTGTTTTAAAATTTTTTTTAAAAATTTTTTGTTCTTGATTTTTTTTTTGAAAATTTTTTTTTCAATTTTTTTTAAATTTTTTTTTTGAAATTTTTTTTTCGAATTTTTATTTTCAATTTTTTTTTAAATTTTTCTTTCATTTTTTTTTTCATTTTTTTTTTTAATTTTTTTGAAATTTTTTTTTTGAAAAATTTTTTTTTCGAAATTTTTTTTCGAATTTTTTTAAATTTTTTTTTAAATTTTTTTTTTTTTAATTTTTTAAAAAAATTTTTTTTTGAAAATTTTTTTAATTTTTTTTTTTAAATTTTTTGTTCTTGTAAATTTTTTTTTTGAAATATTTTTAAATTTTTTTTTTTGAAATTTTTTTTTTTTGAAATTTTTTTTTGAAAATTTTTTTTTTTTTGAAATTTTTTTTTTCGAAAATTTTTTTGAATTTTTTTTTTAAATTTTTTTTTTCGAAAATTTTTTTGAAATTTTTTTTTTGAAAATTTTTTTTTTCGAATTTTTTTTTCAATTTTTTTTTAATTTTTTTTTTGAAATTTTTTTTTCAATTTTTTTTTAAATTTTTTTTTTTAATTTTTTTTTTGAATTTTTTTTAAAATTTTTTTTCTGAAATTTTTTTAAAATTTTCTTTAAAATTTTTTTTTTTAATTTTTTGTTCTTGAAAATTTTTTTTTCGAATTTTTATTTTCATTTTTTTTTAAATTTTTTTTTCATTTTTTTTTTAAATTTTTTTTTTGAAATTTTTTTGAAATTTTTTTTTTGAAAAATTTTTTTTTTGAAATTTTTTTTTTGAAAATTTTTTTTTTGAAATTTTTTTTTTGAAAATTTTTTTTTTGAAATTTCTTTTTTTTCGAAAATTTTTTTGAATTTTTTTTTTAAATTTTTTGTTCTTGAAAATTTTTTTTTCGAATTTTTATTTTCAATTTTTTTTAAAATTTTTTTTTTGAAATTTTTTTTTTTTTTTAATTTTTTTTTTGAAATTTTTTTTTTTTAAATTTTTTTTTTAGAAATTTTATTTTTTCGAAAATTTTTTTGAAATTTTTTTTGAATTTTTTTTTTGAAAATTTTTTTAAATTTTTTTTTTTCAAATTTTTTGTTCTTGAAAATTTTTTTTTCGAATTTTTATTTTCAATTTTTTTTTAAATTTTTTTTTAAATTTTTTTTTGAAATTTTTTTTTTCGAAATTTTTTTTCGAATTTTTTTTAAATTTTTTTTTAAATTTTTTTTTGAAAAATTTTTTTTAAAAATTTTTTTAAAAATTTTTTTTTTGAAATTTTTTTAAAATTTTTTTTTTCAAATTTTTTGTTCTTGAAAATTTTTTTTTCGAATTTTTATTTTCAATTTTTTTTTTAATATTTTTAAAATTTTTTTTTTTTTTTTGAAATTTTTTTTTTCGAAAATTTTTTTGAAATTTTTTTTAAATTTTTTTTTTTTAAATTTTTTTTTTGAAATTTTTTTTTTTGAAATTTTTTTTTTGAAATTTTATTTTTTCGAAAATTTTTTTGAAATTTTTTTTGAAATTTTTTTTTGAAAATTTTTTTAAATTTTTTATTTTCAAATTTTTTGTTCTTGAAAATTTTTTTTTCGAATTTTTATTTTCAATTTTTTTTTAAATTTTTTTTTGAATTTTTTTTTTTCGAAATTTTTTTTTGAAAAATTTTTTTTTAAAATTTTTTTAAAAATTTTTTTTTTAAATTTTTTTTTTGAAATTTTTTTAAAATTTTTTCTGAATTTTTTTTGAAACTGTTTTGGAAATTTTTTTTTTTTGAAAATATTTTTTAAAATTTTTTTTTTTTTTTTGAAATTTTTCTTTTTCGAAAATTTTTTTGAAATTTTTTTTTTTGAAAATTCTTTTTTCGAATTTTTTTTTAAATTTTTTTTTAAATTTTTTTTTTGAAATTTTTTTAAAATTTTTTTTTTGAAATTTTTTTTTTTTGAAATTTTTTTTTGAAATTTTTTTTTTTTTTGAAATTTTTTTTTTCGAAAATTTTTTTGAATTTTTTTTTTAAATTTTTTTTTTCGAAAATTTTTTTGAAATTTTTTTTTTGAAAATTTTTTTTTTCGAATTTTTTTTTCAATTTTTTTTTAATTTTTTTTTTGAAATTTTTTTTTCAATTTTTTTTTAAATTTTTTTTTTAAATTTTTTTTTTGAATTTTTTTTAAAATTTTTTTTCTGAAAATTTTTTAAAATTTTCCTTAAAATTTTTTTTTTTAATTTTTTGTTCTTGAAAATTTTTTTTTCGAATTTTTATTTTCATTTTTTTTTAAATTTTTTTTTCATTTTTTTTTTAAATTTTTTTTTGAAATTTTTTTGAAATTTTTTTTTTGAAAAATTTTTTTTTTGAAATTTTTTTTTTGAAAATTTTTTTTTTGAAATTTTTTTTTTGAAAATTTTTTTTTTGAAATTTTTTTTTTTCGAAAATTTTTTTGAAATTTTTTTTTAAATTTTTTGTTCTTGAAAATTTTTTTTTCGAATTTTTATTTTCAATTTTTTTTTAAATTTTTTTTTTGAAATTTTTTTTTTTTTGAAATTTTTTTTTTTCGAAAATTTTTTTGAAATTTTTTTTTAAATTTTTTTTTGAAATTTTTTTTTTGAAAATTTTTTTTTTTTGAATTTTTTTTTTTCGAAAATTTTTTTGAAATTTTTTTTTAAATTTTTTTTTTAAATTTTTTTTTTTAAATTTTTTTTTGAAAATTGTTTTAAAATTTTTTTTAAAAATTTTTTGTTCTTGATTTTTTTTTTGAAAATTTTTTTTTCAATTTTTTTTAAATTTTTTTTTTGAAATTTTTTTTTCGAATTTTTATTTTCAATTTTTTTTTAAATTTTTCTTTCATTTTTTTTTTCATTTTTTTTTTTAATTTTTTTGAAATTTTTTTTTTGAAAAATTTTTTTTTCGAAATTTTTTTTCGAATTTTTTTAAATTTTTTTTTAAATTTTTTTTTTTTTAATTTTTTAAAAAAATTTTTTTTTGAAAATTTTTTTAATTTTTTTTTTTAAATTTTTTGTTCTTGTAAATTTTTTTTTTGAAATATTTTTAAATTTTTTTTTTTGAAATTTTTTTTTTTTGAAATTTTTTTTTGAAAATTTTTTTTTTTTTGAAATTTTTTTTTTCGAAAATTTTTTTGAATTTTTTTTTTAAATTTTTTTTTTCGAAAATTTTTTTGAAATTTTTTTTTTGAAAATTTTTTTTTTCGAATTTTTTTTTCAATTTTTTTTTAATTTTTTTTTTGAAATTTTTTTTTCAATTTTTTTTTAAATTTTTTTTTTTAATTTTTTTTTTGAATTTTTTTTAAAATTTTTTTTCTGAAATTTTTTTAAAATTTTCTTTAAAATTTTTTTTTTTAATTTTTTGTTCTTGAAAATTTTTTTTTCGAATTTTTATTTTCATTTTTTTTTAAATTTTTTTTTCATTTTTTTTTAATTTTTTTTTTGAAATTTTTTTGAAATTTTTTTTTTGAAAAATTTTTTTTTTGAAATTTTTTTTTTGAAAATTTTTTTTTTGAAATTTTTTTTTTGAAAATTTTTTTTTTGAAATTTTTTTTTTCGAAAATTTTTTTGAAATTTTTTTTTAAATTTTTTGTTCTTGAAAATTTTTTTTTCGAATTTTTATTTTCAATTTTTTTTTAAATTTTTTTTTTGAAATTTTTTTTTTTTTGAAATTTTTTTTTTGAAAATTTTTTTTTTTTGAATTTTTTTTTTTCGAAAATTTCTTTAAAATTTTTTTTTAAATTTTTTTTTGAAATTTTTTTTTTGAAAATTTTTTTTTTTGAATTTTTTTTTTCGAAAATTTTTTTGAAATTTTTTTTTAAATTTTTTTTTTAAATTTTTTTTTTTAAATTTTTTTTTGAAAATTGTTTTAAAATTTTTTTTAAAAATTTTTTGTTCTTGATTTTTTTTTTGAAAATTTTTTTTTCAATTTTTTTTAAATTTTTTTTTTGAAATTTTTTTTTCGAATTTTTATTTTCAATTTTTTTTTAAATTTTTCTTTCATTTTTTTTTTCATTTTTTTTTTTAATTTTTTTGAAATTTTTTTTTTGAAAAATTTTTTTTTCGAAATTTTTTTTCGAATTTTTTTAAATTTTTTTTTTAATTTTTTTTTTTTAATTTTTTTAAAAATTTTTTTTTTGAAAATTTTTTTAATTTTTTTTTTTTTAATTTTTTGTTCTTGAAAATTTTTTTTTCGAATTTTTATTTTCAATTTTTTTTTTATTTTTTTTTTGAAATTTTTTTTTTTGAATTTTTTTTTTTGAAATTTTTTTTTTTGAAATTTTTTTTTTTCGAATTTTTTTAAATTTTTTTTTAAATTTTTTTTTAAAATTTTTTTTCGAATTTTTTTAAAATTTTTTTTTTAATTTTTTTTTTGAAAATTTTTTTTTTAATTTTTTTAAAAATTTTTGTTTTTAATTTTTTTTTTGAAATTTTTTTAAATTTTTTTCTGAATTTTTTTTGAAACTGTTTTTGAAATTTTTTTTTTTTGAAAATATTTTTAAAAAATTTTTTTTTTTTTGAAAATTTTTTGTTCTTGAAAATTTTTTTTTCGAATTTTTATTTTCATTTTTTTTTAAATTTTTTTTTCATTTTTTTTTCATTTTTTTTTTGAAATTTTTTTTTTTTAAATTTTGTTTTTGAAAATTTTTTTTTTTTAAATTTTTTTTTCGAAATTTTTTTTCGAATTTTTTTTAATTTTTTTTTAAATTTTTTTTTTAAATTTTTTTAAAAATTTTTTTTTTGAAATTTTTTTTTTGAAAATTTTTTTTTTCGAAAATTTTTTTTTTGAAATTTTTTTGAAATTTTTTTTTTGAAAAATTTTTTTTTTGAAATTTTTTTTTTGAAATTTTTTTTTTTGAAATTTTTTTTTTCGAAAATTTTTTTTTTGAAATTTTTTTGAAATTTTTTTTTTGAAAAATTTTTTTTTTGAAATTTTTTTTTTTTGAAATTTTTTTTCGAAAATTTTTTTGAATTTTTTTTTTAAATTTTTTTTTTCGAAAATTTTTTTGAAATTTTTTTTTTGAAAATTTTTTTTTTCGAATTTTTTTTTCAATTTTTTTTTAATTTTTTTTTTGAAATTTTTTTTTCAATTTTTTTTTAAATTTTTTTTTTTAATTTTTTTTTTGAATTTTTTTTAAAATTTTTTTTCTGAAAATTTTTTAAAATTTTCTTTAAAATTTTTTTTTTTAATTTTTTGTTCTTGAAAATTTTTTTTTCGAATTTTTATTTTCATTTTTTTTAAAATTTTTTTTTCATTTTTTTTAAATTTTTTTTTTGAAATTTTTTTGAAATTTTTTTTTTGAAAAATTTTTTTTTTGAAATTTTTTTTTTGAAAATTTTTTTTTTGAAATTTTTTTTTTGAAAATTTTTTTTTTGAAATTTTTTTTTTTCGAAAATTTTTTTGAAATTTTTTTTTAAATTTTTTGTTCTTGAAAATTTTTTTTTCGAATTTTTATTTTCAATTTTTTTTTAAATTTTTTTTTTGAAATTTTTTTTTTTTTGAAATTTTTTTTTTGAAAATTTTTTTTTTTTGAATTTTTTTTTTTCGAAAATTTCTTTAAAATTTTTTTTTAAATTTTTTTTTGAAATTTTTTTTTTGAAAATTTTTTTTTTTGAATTTTTTTTTTCGAAAATTTTTTTGAAATTTTTTTTTAAATTTTTTTTTTAAATTTTTTTTTTTAAATTTTTTTTTGAAAATTGTTTTAAAATTTTTTTTAAAAATTTTTTGTTCTTGATTTTTTTTTTGAAAATTTTTTTTTCAATTTTTTTTAAATTTTTTTTTTGAAATTTTTTTTTCGAATTTTTATTTTCAATTTTTTTTTAAATTTTTCTTTCATTTTTTTTTTCATTTTTTTTTAAATTTTTTTGAAATTTTTTTTTTGAAAAATTTTTTTTTCGAAATTTTTTTTCGAATTTTTTTAAATTTTTTTTTTAATTTTTTTTTTTTAATTTTTTTAAAAATTTTTTTTTTGAAAATTTTTTTAATTTTTTTTTTTTTAATTTTTTGTTCTTGAAAATTTTTTTTTCGAATTTTTATTTTCAATTTTTTTTTTATTTTTTTTTTGAAATTTTTTTTTTTGAATTTTTTTTTTTGAAATTTTTTTTTTTGAAATTTTTTTTTTTCGAATTTTTTTAAATTTTTTTTTAAATTTTTTTTAAAATTTTTTTTCGAATTTTTTTAAAATTTTTTTTTTAATTTTTTTTTTGAAAATTTTTTTTTTAATTTTTTTAAAAATTTTTGTTTTTAATTTTTTTTTTGAAATTTTTTTAAATTTTTTTCTGAATTTTTTTTGAAACTGTTTTTGAAATTTTTTTTTTTTGAAAATATTTTTAAAAAATTTTTTTTTTTTTGAAAATTTTTTGTTCTTGAAAATTTTTTTTTCGAATTTTTATTTTCATTTTTTTTTAAATTTTTTTTTCATTTTTTTTTCATTTTTTTTTTGAAATTTTTTTTTTTTAAATTTTGTTTTTGAAAATTTTTTTTTTTTAATTTTTTTTTCGAAATTTTTTTTCGAATTTTTTTTAATTTTTTTTTAAATTTTTTTTTTAAATTTTTTTAAAAATTTTTTTTTTGAAATTTTTTTTTTGAAAATTTTTTTTTTCGAAAATTTTTTTTTTGAAATTTTTTTGAAATTTTTTTTTTGAAAAATTTTTTTTTTGAAATTTTTTTTTTGAAATTTTTTTTTTTGAAATTTTTTTTTTCGAAAATTTTTTTGAAATTTTTTTTAAATTTTTTTTTTGAAATTTTTTTTTTTTGAAATTTTTTTTTTGAAAATTTTTTTTTTTGAATTTTTTTTTTTCGAAAATTTTCTTGAAATTTTTTTTTAAATTTTTTTTTGAAATTTTTTTTTTGAAAATTTTTTTTTTTTGAATTTTTTTTTTCGAAAATTTTTTTTGAAATTTTTTTTTAAATTTTTTTTTTTAATTTTTTTTTTGAAATTTTTTTTTGAAAATTTTTTTTTCAATTTTTTTTAAATTTTTTTTTTGAAATTTTTTTTTCATTTTTTTTAAAAATTTTTTTTTAAAATTTTTTTTTTGAATTTTTTTTAAAATTTTTTTTCTGAAAATTTTTTAAAATTTTCTTTAAAATTTTTTTTTTAAATTTTTTGTTCTTTAAAATTTTTTTTTTAAATTTTTTGTTTTTGAAAATTTTTTTTTCGAATTTTTATTTTCATTTTTTTTTTAAATTTTTTTCATTTTTTTTTAAATTTTTTTTTTGAAATTTTTTTGAAATTTTTTTTTTGAAAAATTTTTTTTTTGAAATTTTTTTTTTTTTAATTTTTTTTTTGAAAATTTTTTTTTTTGAATTTTTTTTTTCGAAAATTTTTTTGAAATTTTTTATAAATTTTTTTTTTGAAATTTTTTTTTCAATTTTTTTTTTTATTTTTTTTTTAAATTTTTTTTTGAATTTTTTTTTAAATTTTTTTTCTGAAAATTTTTTAAAATTTTCTTTAAAATTTTTTTTTTAAATTTTTTGTTCTTGAAAATTTTTTTTTCGAATTTTTATTTTCATTTTTTTTTAAATTTTTTTTTCGTTTTTTTTTTAATTTTTTTTTTGAAATTTTTTTGAAATTTTTTTTTTGAAAAATCTTTTTTTTGAAATTTTTTTTTTGAAATTTTTTTTTTTTTAAATTTTTTTTTTGAAATTTTTTTTTTTAAATTTTTTTTTTGAAATTTTATTTTTTCGAAAATTTTTTTGAAATTTTTTTTGAAATTTTTTTTTGAAAATTTTTTTAAAATTTTTTTTTTCAAATTTTTTGTTCTTGAAAATTTTTTTTTCGAATTTTTATTTTCAATTTTTTTTTAAATTTTTTTTTAAATTTTTTTTTGAAATTTTTTTTTTCGAAAATTTTTTTCGAATTTTTTTTAAATTTTTTTTATTTTTTTTTTTTGAAAAATTTTTTTTAAAAATTTTTTTAAAAATTTTTTTTTAAAATTTTTTTAAAATTTTTTTTTTCAAATTTTTTGTTCTTGAAAATTTTTTTTTCGAATTTTTATTTTCAATTTTTTTTTAAATATTTTTTAAAATTTTTTTTTTTTTTTTGAAATTTTTTTTTTCGAAAATTTTTTTGAAATTTTTTTTAAATTTTTTTTTTTTTTAATTTTTTTTTTGAAATTTTTTTTTTTGAAATTTTTTTTTGAAATTTTATTTTTTCGAAAATTTTTTTGAAATTTTTTTTGAAATTTTTTTTTGAAAATTTTTTTGAATTTTTTATTTTCAAATTTTTTGTTCTTGAAAATTTTTTTTTGAAAAATTTTTTTTTAAATTTTTTTAAAAATTTTTTTTTTAAATTTTTTTTTTGAAATTTTTTAAAAAATTTTGCTGAATTTTTTTTGAAACTGTTTTGGAAATTTTTTTTTTTGAAAATATTTTTAAAATTTTTTTTTTTTTTTTTGAAAATTTTCTTTTTCGAAAATTTTTTTGAAATTTTTTTTTTTGAAAATTCTTTTTTCGAATTTTTTTTAAAATTTTTTTTTAAATTTTTTTTTTGAAATTTTTTTAAAATTTTTTTTTTGAAATTTTTTTTTTTTGAAATTTTTTTTTTGAAAATTTTTTTTTTTTTGAAATTTTTTTTTTCGAAAATTTTTTTGAATTTTTTTTTTAATTTTTTTTTTCGAAAATTTTTTTGAAATTTTTTTTTTGAAAATTTTTTTTTTCGAATTTTTTTTTCAATTTTTTTTTAATTTTTTTTTTGAAATTTTTTTTCAATTTTTTTTAAAATTTTTTTTTAAAATTTTTTTTTTGAATTTTTTTTTAAATTTTTTTTCTGAAAATTTTTTAAAATTTTCTTTAAAATTTTTTTTTTTAATTTTTTATTCTTGAAAATTTTTTTTTCGAATTTTTTTTTTTATTTTTTTTTAAATTTTTTTTTCATTTTTTTTTTCATTTTTTTTTTAAATTTTTTTGAAATTTTTTTTTTGAAAAATTTTTTTTTCGAAATTTTTTTTCGAATTTTTTTAAATTTTTTTTTTAATTTTTTTTTAAATTTTTTTAAAAATTTTTTTTTTGAAAATTTTTTTAATTTTTTTTTTTTTAATTTTTTGTTCTTGAAAATTTTTTTTTCGAATTTTTATTTTCAATTTTTTTTTTAATTTTTTTTTTGAAATTTTTTTTTTTGAATTTTTTTTTTTGAAATTTTTTTTTTTGAAATTTTTTTTTTTCGAATTTTTTTAAATTTTTTTTTAAATTTTTTTTAAAATTTTTTTTCGAATTTTTTAAAAAATTTTTGTTTTTAATTTTTTTTTTGAAATTTTTTTAAATTTTTTTCTGAATTTTTTTTGAAACTGTTTTTGAAATTTTTTTTTTTGAAAATATTTTTAAAAAATTTTTTTTTTTTGAAAATTTTTTTTTTTGAAATTTTTTTTCAATTTTTTTTTAATTTTTTTTTTGAAATTTTTTTTTCAATTTTTTTTTCAATTTTTTTTTTAATTTTTTTTATGAAATTTTCTTTGAAATTTTTTTTTTGAAAATTTTTTTTTTGAAATTTTTTTTTGAAATTTTTTTTTTCGAAAATTTTTTTGAAATTTTTTTTGAAATTTTTTTTTGAAAATTTTTTTAAAATTTTTTTTTTTAATTTTCTGTTCTTGAAAAGTTTTTTTCGAATTTATATTTTCAATTTTTTTTTAAATTTTTTTTTTTGAAATTTTTTAAAAATTTTTTTTTGAAAATTTTTTTTTCGAAATTTTTTTTCGAATTTTTTTAAAAATTTTTTTTAAAATTTTTTTTTGAAAAATTTTTTTTTAAAATTTTTTTAAAATTTTTTTTTTAAATTTTTTTTTTGAAATTTTTTTAAAATTTTTTCTGAATTTTTTTTGAAATTTTTTTTTTTTGAAAATATTTTTTAAAATTTTTTTTTTTTTGAAAATTTTTTTTTTTGAAATTTTTTTTTTCGAAAATTTTTTTGAAATTTTTTTTTTGAAAATTCTTTTTTCGAATTTTTTTTTCAATTTTTTTTTAAATTTTTTTTTTTGAAAATTTTTTTTTCGAAATTTTTTTTCGAATTATTTTTAATTTTTTTTTAAAATTTTTTTTTGAAAAATTTTTTTTTTTTATTTTTTAAAAAATTTTTTTTTTAATTTTTTTTTTGAAATTTTTTTTAAATTTTTTTTTTTATTTTTTTTTTCGAAATTTTTTTTTAAATTTTTTTTTTTTTATTTTTTTTTCGAAATATTTTTTCTAATTTTTTTTTTCAATTTTTTTTGAATTTTTTTTTTGAAAATTTTTTAAAATTTTTTTTAAAAATTTTTTATTCAATTTTTTTTTAAATTTTTTTTAAATTTTTTTTTTGAAATTTTTTTAAATTTTTTTTTCGAATTTTTTTTTCGAATTTTTTTAAAATTTTTTTAAAAATTTTTTTTTGAAAATTTTTTAAAATTTTTTCTGAATTTTTTTTGAAACTGTTTTTGAAATTTTTTTTTTTTGAAAATATTTTTTTAAATTTTTTTTTTTTTGAAATTTTTCTTTTTCGAAAATTTTTTTGAAATTTTTTTTTTTGAAAATTCTTTTTTCGAATTTTTTTTTCAATTTTTTTTTAAATTTTTTTTTTGAAATTTTTTTTTTTTGAAATTTTTTTTTTGAAAAATTTTTTTTTTTGAAATTTTTTTTTTTCGAAAATTTTTTTGAAATTTTTTTTGAAATTTTTTTTTTTAATTTTTTTTTTCGAAAATTTTTTTGAAATTTTTTTTTTTGAAAATTTTTTTTTTCGAATTTTTTTTTCAATTTTTTTTTTAATTTTTTTTTTGAAATTTTTTTTTCAATTTTTTTTTAAATTTTTTTAAAAAATTTTTTTTTTGAATTTTTTTTTAAATTTTTTTTTTCAATTTTTTTTTAATTTTTTTTAAATTTTTTTTTGAAATTTTTTTAAAATTTTTTTTAAAATTTTTTTTTTTAATTTTTTGTTCTTGAAAATTTTTTTTTCGAATTTTTATTTTCATTTTTTTTTAAATTTTTTTTTCAATTTTTTTTAAATTTTTTTTTCGAAAATTTTTTTGAAATTTTTTTTTTTGAAAATTTTTTTTTTCGAATTTTTTTTAATTTTTTTTTAAATTTTTTTTTTGAAATTTTTTTGAAATTTTTTTTTAAATTTTTTTTTTCAATTTTTTTAAAATTTTTTTTAAATTTTTTTTTGAAATTTTTTTAAAATTTTCTTTAAAATTTTTTTTTTAATTTTTTGTTCTTGAAAATTTTTTTTTCGAATTTTTATTTTCATTTTTTTTTAAAATTTTTTTTCAATTTTTTTTAAATTTTTTGTTCTTGAAAATTTTTTTTTTTAATTTTTTGTTCTTGAAAATTTTTTTTTCGAATTTTTATTTTCAATTTTTTTTTTAATTTTTTTCAAATTTTTTTTTTCAAATTTTTTAAAAATTTTTTTTTGAAAATTTTTTTTTCGAAATTTTTTTTCGAATTTTTTTAAAATTTTTTTTTTTATTTTTTTTTTGAAAATTTTTTTTTTAAAATTTTTTAAAAATTTGTTTTTAATTTTTTTTTTGAAATTTTTTTAAATTTTTTTCTGAACTTTTTTTGAAACTGTTTTTGAAAATATTTAAAAAAATTTTTTTTTTTTTTTGAAATTTTTTTTTTTGAAATTTTTTTTTTTCGAAAATTTTTTTGAAATTTTTTTTTAAATTTTTTTTTTTAATTTTTTTTTTCGAAAATTTTTTTGAAATTTTTTTTTTGAAAATTTTTTTTTCGAATTTTTTTTTCAATTTTTTTCAAATTTTATTTTTTCGAAAAATTTTTTGAAATTTTTTTTGAAATTTTTTTTTTGAAATTTTTTTAAATTTTTTTTTTTGAAAATTTTTTTTTCGAAATTTTTTTTCGAATTTTTTAAAAATTTTTTTTGAAATTTTTTTTTTCGAAAATTTTTTTGAAATTTTACTTGAAATTTTTTTTTGAAAATTTTTTTAAAATTTTTTTTTTAAATTTTTTGTTCTTGAAAATTTTTTTTTCGAATTTTTATTTTCAATTTTTTTTTTAATTTTTTTTTTGAAATTTTTTTTCGAATTTTTTTTTCGAATTTTTTTAAAATTTTTTTTTGAAATTTTTTTTTTTTATTTTTTTAAAAAATTTTTTTTTTAATTTTTTTTGAAATTTTTTTAAAATTTTTTCTGAATTTTTTTTGAAACTGTTTTTGAAATTTTTTTTTTTTGAAAATATTTTTTTTAAAATTTTTCTTTTTTTTTGAAAATTTTTTTTTTGAAATTTTTTTTTTTTTAATTTTTTTTTCGAAATTTTTTTTCGAATTTTTTTAAATTTTTTTTAAAAATTTTTTTAAAAATTTTTTTTTGAAATTTTTTTTTAAATTTTTTTTTTGAAATTTTTTTAAATTTTTTTTTTTTAATTTTTTTTTCGAAATTTTTTTTCGAATTTTTTTTAATTTTTTTTTTTAATTTTTTTTTTTAAATTTTTTTAAAAATTTTTTTTTTGAAATTTTTTTTTTGAAAATTTTTTTTTTCGAAAATTTTTTTTTGAAATTTTTTTTTTGAAAAATTTTTTTTTTGAAATTTTTTTTTTGAAATTTTTTTTTTTGAAATTTTTTTTTTCGAAAATTTTTTTGAAATTTTTTTTTTTTTGAAATTTTTTTTTGAAAATTTTTTTTTTTGAATTTTTTTTTTCGAAAATTTTTTTGAAATTTTTTTTTAAATTTTTTTTGAAATTTTTTTTTTGAAAATTTTTTTTTTTTGAATTTTTTTTTTTCGAAAATTTTTTTGAAATTTTTTTTTAAATTTTTTTTTTAATTTTTTTTTTTAAATTTTTTTTTGAAAATTGTTTTAAAATTTTTTTTAAAAATTTTTTGTTCTTGATTTTTTTTTTGAAAATTTTTTTTTCAATTTTTTTTAAATTTTTTTTTTGAAATTTTTTTTTCGAATTTTTATTTTCAATTTTTTTTTAAATTTTTTTTTTAATTTTTTTTTTGAAATTTTTTTAAATTTTTTTTTTTGAAAATTTTTTTTTTCGAAAATTTTTTTGAAATTTTTTTTTTGAAAATTTTTTTTTGAAATTTTTTTTTCAATTTTTTTTTAAATTTTTTTTTTAAATTTTTTTTTGAATTTTTTTTAAAATTTTTTTTCTGAAAATTTTTTAAAATTTTCTTTAAAATTTTTTTTTTAAATTTTTTGTTCTTTAAAATTTTTTTTTTAATTTTTTGTTCTTGAAAATTTTTTTTTCGAATTTTTATTTTCATTTTTTTTTTTAATTTTTTTTAATTTTTTTTTAAATTTTTTTTTTGAAATTTTTTTGAAATTTTTTTTTTGAAAAATTTTTTTTTTGAAATTTTTTTTTTTTGAAATTTTTTTTTTGAAAATTTTTTTTTTTTGAATTTTTTTTTTTCGAAAATTTTTTTGAAATTTTTTTTAAATTTTTTTTTTGAAATTTTTTTTTCAATTTTTTTTTAATTTTTTTTTAAAATTTTTTTTTTGAATTTATTTTTAAATTTTCTTTAAAATTTTTTTTTTAAATTTTTTGTTCTTGAAAATTTTTTTTTCGAATTTTTATTTTCATTTTTTTTAAAATTTTTTTTTCATTATTTTTTTAATTTTTTTTTGAAATTTTTTTGAAATTTTTTTTTTGAAAAATTTTTTTTTTGAAATTTTTTTTTTGAAAATTTTTTTTTTGAAATTTTTTTTTTGAAAATTTTTTTTTGAAATTTTTTTTATTCGAAAATTTTTTTGAAATTTTTTTTAAAATTTTTTGTTCTTGAAAATTTTTTTTTCGAATTTTTATTTTCAATTTTTTTTCAAATTTTTTTTTTGGAATTTTTTTTAAATTTTGTTTTTGAAAATTTTTTTTTTTTTTAATTTTTTTTTTTAAATTTTTTTTTTTTTTATTTTTTTTTTGAAATTTTATTTTTTCGAAAAATTTTTTGAAATTTTTTTTGAAAATTTTTTTTTTTAATTTTTTTTTTTCGAAAATTTTTTTGAAATTTTTTTTTAATTTTTTTTTTAAATTTTTTTTTTTGAAATTTTTTTAAATTTTTTTTTCGAATTTTTTTTTCGAATTTTTTTAAATTTTTTTTTTAATTTTTTTTTTAAATTTTTTTAAAAATTTTTTTTTTGAAATTTTTTTTTTAATTTTTTTTTTGAAATTTTTTAAAATTTTTTTTTTTTTTAATTTTTTTTTTCGAAATTTTTTTTCGAATTTTTTTTAATTTTTTTTTTTAAATTTTTTTAAAAATTTTTTTTTGAAATTTTTTTTAAATTTTTTTTTTGAAATTTTTTTAAATTTTTTTTTCGAAATTTTTTTTCGAATTTTTTTTAATTTTTTTTTAAATTTTTTTTTTTAAATTTTTTAAAAAATTTTTTTTTTGAAATTTTTTTTTTGAAAATTTTTTTTTTCGAAAATTTTTTTTTTGAAATTTTTTTGAAATTTTTTTTTTGAAAAATTTTTTTTTTGAAATTTTTTTTTTGAAATTTTTTTTTTTGAAATTTTTTTTTTCGAAAATTTTTTTGAAATTTTTTTTAAATTTTTTTTTTGAAATTTTTTTTTTTTTGAAATTTTTTTTTTGAAAATTTTTTTTTTTCGAAAATTTTTTTGAAAT
>OX101822.2:29604127-29609127 GCA_944452925.2 Chrysolina oricalcia | reverse complement strand
AAAAAAAATTTCAAAAAAAAAATTTTTCAAAAAAAAAATTTCAGAAAAATTTCAAAAAAAAAATTAAAAAAAAAATGAAAAAAATTTTTTAAAAAAAATGAAAATAAAAATTCGAAAAAAAAATTTTCAAGAACAAAAAATTTTAAAAAAAAATTTTAAAGAACAAAAAATTTAAAAAGAAAAATTTTAAAGAAAATTATAAAAAAATTTCAGAAAAAAAATTTTAAAAAAAATTCAAAAAAAAAATTTAAAAAAAAAATTTAAAAAAAAATTGAAAAAAAAATTTCAAAAAAAAAAATTTAAAAAAAATTGAAAAAAAAATTTTCAAAAAAAAATTTCAAAAAAAAAATTAAAAAAAAAATTTAAAAAAAAATTTCAAAAAAATTTTCGAAAAAAAAAAATTCAAAAAAAAAAAATTTTCAAAAAAAAAATTTCAAAAAAAAATTTAAAAAAAAATTTCAAAAAAATTTTCGAAAAAAAAAAATTCAAAAAAAAAAATTTTCAAAAAAAAAATTTCAAAAAAAAAAAAATTTCAAAAAAAAAATTTAAAAAAAATTTAAAAAAAATTTTCGAAAAAAAAAATTTCAAAAAAAAAAATTTAAAAAAAAAAATTTCAAAAAAAAAATTTTTCAAAAAAAAAATTTCAAAAAAATTTCAAAAAAAAAATTTTCGAAAAAAAAAATTTTCAAAAAAAAAATTTCAAAAAAAAAATTTTTAAAAAAATTAAAAAAAAAAAATTAAAAAAAAAATTAAAAAAAATTCGAAAAAAAATTTCGAAAAAAAAATTAAAAAAAAAAAAAAATTAAAAAAATTTCAAAAAAAAAATTTAAAAAAAATTTCAAAAAAAAATTTTTAAAAAAATTAAAAAAAAATCGAAAAAAAATTTCGAAAAAAAAATAAAAAAAAAAAAAATTTAAAAAAATTAAAAAAAAAAATTAAAAAAAAAATTTCAAAAAAAATTTCAAAAAAAAAATTTCAAAAAAAAATTTTTAAAAAAATTAAAAAAAAAAAATTAAAAAAAAAATTTAAAAAAATTCGAAAAAAAATTTCGAAAAAAAAATTTAAAAAAATTTCAAAAAAAAAATTTAAAAAAAAATTAAAAAAAAAAATTTCAAAAAAATTTTCGAAAAAAAAAAATTAAAAAAAAAAATTTTCAAAAAAAATTTCAAAAAAATTTTCGAAAAAATAAAATTTCAAAAAAAAAATTAAAAAAAAAAAAAATTCAAAAAAAAAATTTAAAAAAAAAAAATTTTCAAAAACAAAATTTAAAAAAAAAAAATTTCAAAAAAAAATGAAAAAAAAAATGAAAAAAAAATTAAAAAAAAAATGAAAATAAAAATTCGAAAAAAAAATTTTCAAGAACAAAAAATTTAAAAACAAAATTTTAAAGAAAATTTTAAAAAAATTTCAGAAAAAAAATTTTAAAAAAAATTCAAAAAAAAAATTTTAAAAAAAAATTTAAAAAAAAATTGAAAAAAAAATTTCAAAAAAAAAATTAAAAAAAAAATGAAAAAAAAATTCGAAAAAAAAAATTTTCAAAAAAAAAATTTCAAAAAAATTTTCGAAAAAAAAAATTTCAAAAAAAAAAAATTTTAAAAAAGATTTCAAAAAAATTTTCGAAAAAAAAAATTTCAAAAAAAAAAAAAAAATTTTTAAAAATATTTAAAAAAAAATTGAAAATAAAAATTCGAAAAAAAAATTTTCAAGAACAAAAAATTTGAAAAAAAAATTTTAAAAAAATTTAAAAAAAAAAATTTTTAAAAAAATTTGAAAAAAAAATTTTTCAAAAAAAAATTTAAAAAAAAATTTTAAAAAAATTCGAAAAAAAATTTCGAAAAAAAAAAATTTCAAAAAAAAATTTTTAAAAAAATTTTTTAAAAAAATTTTTCAAAAAAAAATTTCGAAAAAAAAAAATTCAAAAAAAAATTTAAAAAAAAATTGAAAATAAAAATTCGAAAAAAAAATTTTCAAGAACAAAAAATTTAAAAACAAAATTTTAAAGAAAATTTTAAAAAAATTTCAGAAAAAAAATTTTAAAAAAAATTCAAAAAAAAAATTTTAAAAAAAAATTAAAAAAAAAATTGAAAAAAAAATTTCAAAAAAAAAATTAAAAAAAAAATGAAAAAAAAATTCGAAAAAAAAAATTTTCAAAAAAAAAATTTCAAAAAAATTTTCGAAAAAAAAAATTTAAAAAAAAAATTCAAAAAAATTTTCGAAAAAAAAAATTTCAAAAAAAAAAAAATTTAAAAAAAATTTCAAAAAAATTTTCGAAAAAAAAAATTTCAAAAAAAAAAAAAAAATTTTTAAAAATATTTAAAAAAAAATTGAAAATAAAAATTCGAAAAATAATTTTCAAGAACAAAAAATTTGAAAAAAAAATTTTAAAAAAATTTAAAAAAAAAAATTTTTAAAAAAATTTGAAAAAAAAATTTTTCAAAAAAAAATTTTAAAAAAAATTTTAAAAAAATTCGAAAAAAAATTTCGAAAAAAAAAAATTTCAAAAAAAAATTTGAAAAAAAAATTAAAAAAAAAATTGAAAATAAAAATTCGAAAAAAAATTTTTTGTTCTTGAAAATTTTTTTTTCGAATTTTTATTTTCAATTTTTTTTTTAATTTTTTTTTCAAATTTTTTTTTGAAATTTTTTTTTTTCGAAATTTTTTTTCGAATTTTTTTTAAATTTTTTTTAAAATTTTTTTTTGAAAAATTTTTTTTTCAAATTTTTTTAAAAATTTTTTTTTTTAAATTTTTTTAAAATTTTTTTTTTCAAATTTTTTGTTCTTGAAAATTTTTTTTTCGAATTTTTATTTTCAATTTTTTTTTAAATATTTTTAAAAATTTTTTTTTTTTTTTTGAAATTTTTTTTTTCGAAAATTTTTTTGAAATTTTTTTTAAAATTTTTTTTTTTTTGAAATTTTTTTTTTCGAAAATTTTTTTGAATTTTTTTTTTAAATTTTTTTTTTCGAAAATTTTTTTGAAATTTTTTTTTTGAAAATTTTTTTTTTCGAATTTTTTTTTCATTTTTTTTTTAATTTTTTTTTTGAAATTTTTTTTTCAATTTTTTTTTAAATTTTTTTTTAAAATTTTTTTTTTGAATTTTTTTTAAAATTTTTTTTCTGAAATTTTTTTAAAATTTTCTTTAAAATTTTGTTTTTAAATTTTTTGTTCTTGAAAATTTTTTTTTCGAATTTTTATTTTCATTTTTTTTTAAATTTTTTTTTCATTTTTTTTTCATTTTTTTTTGAAATTTTTTTTTTTTAAATTTTGTTTTTGAAAATTTTTTTTTTTTTAAATTTTTTTTTTGAAATTTTTTTTTTTTTAATTTTTTTTTTGAAATTTTATTTTTTCGAAAATTTTTTTGAAATTTTTTTTGAAAATTTTTTTTTTAAATTTTTTTTTTTCGAAAATTTTTTTGAAATTTTTTTTTTTAATTTTTTTTTAAATTTTTTTTTTGAAATTTTTTTAAATTTTTTTTTCGAAATTTTTTTTCGAATTTTTTTAAATTTTTTTTTAATTTTTTTTTTTTAATTTTTTTAAAAATTTTTTTTTTGAAATTTTTTTTTTGAAATTTTTTTTGAAATTTTTTTTTTAATTTTTTTTTTTAATTTTTTTAAATTTTTTTTTTTTTTTTTTTTTTTCGAAATTTTTTTTCGATTTTTTTTTAATTTTTTTTTTTTAATTTTTTTAAAAATTTTTTTTTGAAATTTTTTTTAAATTTTTTTTTTGAAATTTTTTTTTTTTTGAAATTTTTTTTTCGAAAATTTTTTTGAATTTTTTTTTTTAATTTTTTTTTTCGAAAATTTTTTTGAAATTTTTTTTTTGAAAATTTTTTTTTTCGAATTTTTTTTTCATTTTTTTTTTTAATTTTTTTTTTGAAATTTTTTTTTAAATTTTTTTTTAAAATTTTTTTTTTTGAATTTTTTTTAAAATTTTTTTTCTGAAATTTTTTTAAAATTTTCTTTAAAATTTTGTTTTTAAATTTTTTGTTCTTGAAAATTTTTTTTTCGAATTTTTATTTTCATTTTTTTTAAAATTTTTTTTTCATTTTTTTTTTCATTTTTTTTTTAAATTTTTTTTTTTTAAATTTTGTTTTTGAAAATTTTTTTTTTTTTTAATTTTTTTTTTGAAATTTTTTTTTTTTTAATTTTTTTTTTGAAATTTAAAAAAAAAATGAAAATAAAAATTCGAAAAAAAAATTTTCAAGAACAAAAAATTTTTAAAAAAAATTTTAAAGAACAAAAAATTTAAAAAAAAAATTGTAAAGAAAATTTTAAAAAAATTTCAGAAAAAAATTTTTAAAACAAATTCAAAAAAAAAATTAAAAAAAAAAATTTAAAAAAAAATTGAAAAAAAAATTTTCAAAAAAAAATTAAAAAAAAAATTAAAAAAAAAAATTTAAAAAAAAATTTCAAAAAAATTTTCGAAAAAAAAAAATTCAAAAAAAAAAATTTTCAAAAAAAAAATTTCAAAAAAAAATTTAAAAAAAAATTTCAAAAAAATTTTCGAAAAAAAAAAATTCAAAAAAAAAATTTTCAAAAAAAAAATTTCAAAAAAAAAAAAATTTCAAAAAAAAAATTTAAAAAAAATTTCAAAAAAATTTTCGAAAAAAAAAATTTCAAAAAAAAAAATTTCAAAAAAAAAATTTCAAAAAAAAAATTTTTCAAAAAAAAAATTTCAAAAAAATTTCAAAAAAAAAAATTTCGAAAAAAAAAATTTTCAAAAAAAAAATTTCAAAAAAAAAATTAAAAAAAATTCGAAAAAAAATTTCGAAAAAAAAATTAAAAAAAAAAAAAATTTAAAAAAATTTCAAAAAAAAAATTTAAAAAAAATTTCAAAAAAAAATTTTTAAAAAAATTAAAAAAAAAAATTAAAAAAAATTCGAAAAAAAATTTCGAAAAAAAAAAAAAAAAAAAAAAAAAAATTTAAAAAAACTTCAAAAAAAAATTAAAAAAAAAATTTAAAAAAAAATTTCAAAAAAAAAATTTCAAAAAAAAAATTTTTA
>OX101822.2:29591627-29596627 GCA_944452925.2 Chrysolina oricalcia | reverse complement strand
ATTTTTTTTTTTAATTTTTTTTTAAATTTTTTTTTTGAAATTTTTTTAAATTTTTTTTTCGAAATTTTTTTTCGAATTTTTTTAAATTTTTTTTTTAATTTTTTTTTTTAAATTTTTTTAAAAATTTTTTTTTGAAATTTTTTTTTTGAAATTTTTTTTTTATTTTTTTTTTAATTTTTTTTTTGAAATTTTTTTAAATTTTTTTTTTTTTTTATTTTTTTTTCGAAATTTTTTTTCGAATTTTTTTTAATTTTTTTTTTAAATTTTTTTAAAAATTTTTTTTTGAAATTTTTTTTAAATTTTTTTTTTGAAATTTTTTTAAATTTTTTTTTTTTTAATTTTTTTTTCGAAATTTTTTTTCGAATTTTTTTAAATTTTTTTTTAAATTTTTTTTTTTAAATTTTTTTAAAAATTTTTTTTTTGAAATTTTTTTTTTGAAAATTTTTTTTTTCGAAAATTTTTTTTTTGAAATTTTTTTTTTGAAAAAATTTTTTTTTGAAATTTTTTTTTTGAAATTTTTTTTTTGAAATTTTTTTTTTCGAAAATTTTTTTGAAATTTTTTTTAAATTTTTTTTTTGAAATTTTTTTTTTTTTGAAATTTTTTTTTTGAAAATTTTTTTTTTTGAATTTTTTTTTTTCGAAAATTTTTTTGAAATTTTTTTTTAAATTTTTTTTTGAAATTTTTTTTTTGAAAATTTTTTTTTTTTTAATTTTTTTTTTTCGAAAAATTTTTTGAAATTTTTTTTTAAATTTTTTTTTTAATTTTTTTTTTGAAATTTTTTTTTGAAAATTTTTTTTTCAATTTTTTTTAAATTTTTTTTTTGAAATTTTTTTTTCAATTTTTTTTAAAATTTTTTTTTTTAATTTTTTTTTTGAATTTTTTTTAAAATTTTTTTTCTGAAAATTTTTTAAAATTTTCTTTAAAATTTTTTTTTTTAATTTTTTGTTCTTTAAAATTTTTTTTTTAAATTTTTTGTTCTTGAAAATTTTTTTTTCGAATTTTTATTTTCATTTTTTTTTAAAATTTTTTTTCATTTTTTTTTAAATTTTTTTTTTGAAATTTTTTTGAAATTTTTTTTTTGAAAATTTTTTTTTTGAAATTTTTTTTTTTTGAAATTTTTTGTTCTTGAAAATTTTTTTTTCGAATTTTTATTTTCAATTTTTTTTTAAATATTTTTAAAAATTTTTTTTTTTTTTTTGAAATTTTTTTTTTCGAAAATTTTTTTGAAATTTTTTTTAAAATTTTTTTTTTTTTGAAATTTTTTTTTTCGAAAATTTTTTTGAATTTTTTTTTTAAATTTTTTTTTTCGAAAATTTTTTTGAAATTTTTTTTTTGAAAATTTTTTTTTTCGAATTTTTTTTTCATTTTTTTTTTAATTTTTTTTTTGAAATTTTTTTTTCAATTTTTTTTTAAATTTTTTTTTAAAATTTTTTTTTTGAATTTTTTTTAAAATTTTTTTTCTGAAATTTTTTTAAAATTTTCTTTAAAATTTTGTTTTTAAATTTTTTGTTCTTGAAAATTTTTTTTTCGAATTTTTATTTTCATTTTTTTTTAAATTTTTTTTTCATTTTTTTTTCATTTTTTTTTGAAATTTTTTTTTTTTAAATTTTGTTTTTGAAAATTTTTTTTTTTTTAAATTTTTTTTTTGAAATTTTTTTTTTTTTAATTTTTTTTTTGAAATTTTATTTTTTCGAAAATTTTTTTGAAATTTTTTTTGAAAATTTTTTTTTTAAATTTTTTTTTTTCGAAAATTTTTTTGAAATTTTTTTTTTTAATTTTTTTTTAAATTTTTTTTTTGAAATTTTTTTAAATTTTTTTTTCGAAATTTTTTTTCGAATTTTTTTAAATTTTTTTTTAATTTTTTTTTTTTAATTTTTTTAAAAATTTTTTTTTTGAAATTTTTTTTTTGAAATTTTTTTTGAAATTTTTTTTTTAATTTTTTTTTTTAATTTTTTTAAATTTTTTTTTTTTTTTTTTTTTCGAAATTTTTTTTCGATTTTTTTTTAATTTTTTTTTTTTAATTTTTTTAAAAATTTTTTTTTGAAATTTTTTTTAAATTTTTTTTTTGAAATTTTTTTTTTTTTGAAATTTTTTTTTCGAAAATTTTTTTGAATTTTTTTTTTTAATTTTTTTTTTCGAAAATTTTTTTGAAATTTTTTTTTTGAAAATTTTTTTTTTCGAATTTTTTTTTCATTTTTTTTTTTAATTTTTTTTTTGAAATTTTTTTTTAAATTTTTTTTTAAAATTTTTTTTTTTGAATTTTTTTTAAAATTTTTTTTCTGAAATTTTTTTAAAATTTTCTTTAAAATTTTGTTTTTAAATTTTTTGTTCTTGAAAATTTTTTTTTCGAATTTTTATTTTCATTTTTTTTAAAATTTTTTTTTCATTTTTTTTTTCATTTTTTTTTTAAATTTTTTTTTTTTAAATTTTGTTTTTGAAAATTTTTTTTTTTTTTAATTTTTTTTTTGAAATTTTTTTTTTTTTAATTTTTTTTTTGAAATTTAAAAAAAAAATGAAAATAAAAATTCGAAAAAAAAATTTTCAAGAACAAAAAATTTTTAAAAAAAATTTTAAAGAACAAAAAATTTAAAAAAAAAATTGTAAAGAAAATTTTAAAAAAATTTCAGAAAAAAATTTTTAAAACAAATTCAAAAAAAAAATTAAAAAAAAAAATTTAAAAAAAAATTGAAAAAAAAATTTTCAAAAAAAAATTAAAAAAAAAATTAAAAAAAAAAATTTAAAAAAAAATTTCAAAAAAATTTTCGAAAAAAAAAAATTCAAAAAAAAAAATTTTCAAAAAAAAAATTTCAAAAAAAAATTTAAAAAAAAATTTCAAAAAAATTTTCGAAAAAAAAAAATTCAAAAAAAAAATTTTCAAAAAAAAAATTTCAAAAAAAAAAAAATTTCAAAAAAAAAATTTAAAAAAAATTTCAAAAAAATTTTCGAAAAAAAAAATTTCAAAAAAAAAAATTTCAAAAAAAAAATTTCAAAAAAAAAATTTTTCAAAAAAAAAATTTCAAAAAAATTTCAAAAAAAAAAATTTCGAAAAAAAAAATTTTCAAAAAAAAAATTTCAAAAAAAAAATTAAAAAAAATTCGAAAAAAAATTTCGAAAAAAAAATTAAAAAAAAAAAAAATTTAAAAAAATTTCAAAAAAAAAATTTAAAAAAAATTTCAAAAAAAAATTTTTAAAAAAATTAAAAAAAAAAATTAAAAAAAATTCGAAAAAAAATTTCGAAAAAAAAAAAAAAAAAAAAAAAAAAATTTAAAAAAACTTCAAAAAAAAATTAAAAAAAAAATTTAAAAAAAAATTTCAAAAAAAAAATTTCAAAAAAAAAATTTTTAAAAAAATTAAAAAAAAAAAATTAAAAAAAAAATTTAAAAAAATTCGAAAAAAAATTTCGAAAAAAAAATTTAAAAAAATTTCAAAAAAAAAATTTAAAAAAAAATTTAAGAAAAAATTTCAAAAAAATTTCAAAAAAAAAATTTAAAAAAAAATGAAAAAAAAATTTTAAAAAAAATGAAAATAAAAATTCGAAAAAAAAATTTTCAAGAACAAAAAATTTTAAAAAAAAATTATAAAGAAAATTTTAAAAAATTTTCAGAAAAAAAATTTTAAAAAAAATTCAAAAAAAAATTTAAAAAAAAAATAAAAAAAAAAATTGAAAAAAAAATTTCAAAAAAAAAATTTAAAAAAAATTTCAAAAAAATTTTCGAAAAAAAAAATTCAAAAAAAAAAAATTTTCAAAAAAAAAATTTAAAAAAAAAAAAATTTCAAAAAAAAAATTTTTCAAAAAAAAAATTTCAGAAAAATTTCAAAAAAAAAATTAAAAAAAAAATGAAAAAAATTTTTTAAAAAAAATGAAAATAAAAATTCGAAAAAAAAATTTTCAAGAACAAAAAATTTAAAAAAAAAATTTTAAAGAACAAAAAATTTAAAAAGAAAAATTTTAAAGAAAATTATAAAAAAATTTCAGAAAAAAAATTTTAAAAAAAATTCAAAAAAAAAATTTTAAAAAAAAATTTAAAAAAAAATTGAAAAAAAAATTTCAAAAAAAAAAATTTAAAAAAAATTGAAAAAAAAATTTTCAAAAAAAAATTTCAAAAAAAAAATTAAAAAAAAAATTTAAAAAAAAATTTCAAAAAAATTTTCGAAAAAAAAAAATTCAAAAAAAAAAAATTTTCAAAAAAAAAATTTCAAAAAAAAATTTAAAAAAAAATTTCAAAAAAATTTTCGAAAAAAAAAAATTCAAAAAAAAAAATTTTCAAAAAAAAAATTTCAAAAAAAAAAAAATTTCAAAAAAAAAATTTAAAAAAAATTTTAAAAAAATTTTCGAAAAAAAAAATTTCAAAAAAAAAAATTTAAAAAAAAAAATTTCAAAAAAAAAATTTTTCAAAAAAAAAATTTCAAAAAAATTAAAAAAAAAAAATTTTCGAAAAAAAAAATTTTCAAAAAAAAAATTTCAAAAAAAAAATTTTTAAAAAAATTAAAAAAAAAAAATTAAAAAAAAAATTAAAAAAAATTCGAAAAAAAATTTCGAAAAAAAAATAAAAAAAAAAAAAAAATTAAAAAAATTTCAAAAAAAAAATTTAAAAAAAATTTCAAAAAAAAATTTTTAAAAAAATTAAAAAAAAAAAATTAAAAAAAAATCGAAAAAAAATTTCGAAAAAAAAATAAAAAAAAAAAAAATTTAAAAAAATTAAAAAAAAAAATTAAAAAAAAAATTTCAAAAAAAATTTCAAAAAAAAAATTTCAAAAAAAAATTTTTAAAAAAATTAAAAAAAAAAAATTAAAAAAAAAATTTAAAAAAATTCGAAAAAAAATTTCGAAAAAAAAATTTAAAAAAATTTCAAAAAAAAAATTTAAAAAAAAATTAAAAAAAAAAATTTCAAAAAAATTTTCGAAAAAAAAAAATTTAAAAAAAAAATTTTCAAAAAAAATTTCAAAAAAATTTTCGAAAAAATAAAATTTCAAAAAAAAAATTAAAAAAAAAAAAATT
>OX101822.2:29566627-29569127 GCA_944452925.2 Chrysolina oricalcia | reverse complement strand
TGAAATTTTTTTTTTTTGAAATTTTTTTTTTGAAAATTTTTTTTTTTTGAAATTTTTTTTTTCGAAAATTTTTTTGAATTTTTTTTTTAAATTTTTTTTTTCGAAAATTTTTTTGAAATTTTTTTTTTGAAAATTTTTTTTTTCGAATTTTTTTTTCAATTTTTTTTAAATTTTTTTTTTGAAATTTTTTTTTCAATTTTTTTTTAAATTTTTTTTTAAAATTTTTTTTTTGAATTTTTTTTAAAATTTTTTTTCTGAAATTTTTTAAAATTTTCTTTAAAATTTTTTTTTAAAATTTTTTGTTCTTGAAATTTTTTTTTTCGAATTTTTATTTTCATTTTTTTTTAAATTTTTTTTTCATTTTTTTTTTCATTTTTTTTTGAAATTTTTTTTTTTTTAATTTTGTTTTTGAAAATTTTTTTTTTTTTAAATTTTTTTTTTGAAATTTTTTTTTTTTTAATTTTTTTTTTGAAATTTTATTTTTTCGAAAATTTTTTTTTCGAATTTTTATTTTCAATTTTTTTTAAAATTTTTTTTTTAATTTTTTTTTGAAATTTTTTTTTTCGAAATTTTTTTTCGAATTTTTTTTAAATTTTTTTTTAAATTTTTTTTTGAAAAATTTTTTTTAAAATTTTTTTAAAAATTTTTTTTTAAAAATTTTTTTAAAATTTTTTTTTTCAAATTTTTTGTTCTTGAAAATTTTTTTTTCGAATTTTTATTTTCAATTTTTTTTTAAATATTTTTTAAAATTTTTTTTTTTTTTTGAAATTTTTTTTTTCGAAAATTTTTTTGAAATTTTTTTTAAAATTTTTTTTTTTTAATTTTTTTTTTGAAATTTTTTTTTTGAAATTTTTTTTTGAAATTTTCAAATTTTTTGTTCTTGAAAATTTTTTTTTCGAATTTTTATTTTCAATTTTTTTTTAAATTTTTTTTTGAATTTTTTTTTTTCGAAATTTTTTTTTGAAAAATTTTTTTAAAAAATTTTTTTAAAAATTTTTTTTTTTAATTTTTTTTTTGAAATTTTTTTAAAATTTTTTCTGAATTTTTTTTGAAACTGTTTTGGAAATTTTTTTTTTTTGAAAATATTTTTTAAATTTTTTTTTTTTTTTTGAAAATTTTCTTTTTCGAAAATTTTTTTGAAATTTTTTTTTTTGAAAATTCTTTTTTCGAATTTTTTTTTTAAATTTTTTTTTAAATTTTTTTTTTGAAATTTTTTTAAAATTTTTTTTTTGAAATTTTTTTTTTTTGAAATTTTTTTTTTGAAAATTTTTTTTTTTTGAAATTTTTTTTTTCGAAAATTTTTTTGAATTTTTTTTTTAAATTTTTTTTTTCGAAAATTTTTTTGAAATTTTTTTTTTGAAAATTTTTTTTTTCGAATTTTTTTTTCAATTTTTTTTAAATTTTTTTTTTGAAATTTTTTTTTTTTTGAAATTTTTTTTTTGAAAATTTTTTTTTTTGAATTTTTTTTTTTCGAAAATTTTTTTGAAATTTTTTTTTAAATTTTTTTTTGAAATTTTTTTTTTGAAAATTTTTTTTTTTGAATTTTTTTTTTTCGAAAATTTTTTTGAAATTTTTTTTTAAATTTTTTTTTTTAATTTTTTTTTTTAATTTTTTTTTGAAAATTTTTTTTTCAATTTTTTTTAAATTTTTTTTTTGAATTTTTTTTTTCAATTTTTTTTTAAATTTTTTTTTTTAATTTTTTTTTTGAATTTGTTTTAAAAATTTTTTTCTGAAATTTTTTTAAAATTTTCTTTACAATTTTTTTTTTTAATTTTTTGTTCTTTAAAATTTTTTTTAAAAATTTTTTGTTCTTGAAAATTTTTTTTTCGAATTTTTATTTTCATTTTTTTTTTTTAATTTTTTTCATTTTTTTTTTAATTTTTTTTTTGAAATTTTTTTGAAATTTTTTTTTTGAAAAATTTTTTTTTTGAAATTTTTTTTTTTTGAAATTTTTTTTTTGAAAATTTTTTTTTTTGAATTTTTTTTTTTCGAAAATTTTTTTGAAATTTTTTTTAAATTTTTTTTTTGAAATTTTTTTTTCAATTTTTTTTTTTATTTTTTTTTTAAATTTTTTTTTGAATTTTTTTTTAAATTTTTTTTCTGAAAATTTTTTAAAATTTTCTTTAAATTTTTTTTTTTTAATTTTTTGTTCTTGAAAATTTTTTTTTCGAATTTTTATTTTCATTTTTTTTAAAAATTTTTTTTCATTTTTTTTTAAATTTTTTTTTTGAAATTTTTTTGAAATTTTTTTTTTGAAAAATTTTTTTTTTGAAATTTTTTTTTTGAAAATTTTTTTTTTGAAATTTTTTTTTTGAAAATTTTTTTTTTGAAATTTTTTTTTTTCGAAAATTTTTTTGAAATTTTTTTTAAAATTTTTTGTTCTTGAAAATTTTTTTTTCGAATTTTTATTTTCAATTTTTTTTTAAATTTTTTTTTTGGAATTTTTTTTAAATTTTGTTTTTGAAAATTTTTTTTTTTTTAAATTTTTTTTTTGAAATTT
>OX101822.2:29544127-29559127 GCA_944452925.2 Chrysolina oricalcia | reverse complement strand
AAATTTTTTTTTGAATTTTCTTTAAAATTTTTTTTTTAAATTTTTTGTTCTTGAAAATTTTTTTTTCGAATTTTTATTTTCATTTTTTTTTAAATTTTTTTTCATTTTTTTTTAAATTTTTTTTTTGAAATTTTTTTGAAATTTTTTTTTTGAAAAATTTTTTTTTTGAAATTTTTTTTTGAAAATTTTTTTTTTGAAATTTTTTTTTTGAAAATTTTTTTTTTGAAATTTTTTTTTTTCGAAAATTTTTTTGAAATTTTTTTTTAAATTTTTTGTTCTTGAAAATTTTTTTTTCGAATTTTTATTTTCAATTTTTTTTTAAATTTTTTTTTTGGAATTTTTTTTAAATTTTGTTTTTGAAAATTTTTTTTTTTTAAATTTTTTTTTTGAAATTTTTTTTTTAAATTTTTTTTTTGAAATTTTATTTTTTCGAAAATTTTTTTGAAATTTTTTTTGAAATTTTTTTTTGAAATTTTTTTTAAATTTTTTTTTTTCAAATTTTTTGTTCTTGAAAATTTTTTTTTCGAATTTTTATTTTCAATTTTTTTTTAAATTTTTTTTTAAATATTTTTTTGAAATTTTTTTTTTCGAAATTTTTTCTCGAATTTTTTTGAAATTTTTTTTAAAATTTTTTTTTGAAAAATTTTTTTTTAAAATTTTTTTAAAAATTTTTTTTTTTAAATTTTTTTAAAATTTTTTTTTTCAAATTTTTTGTTCTTGAAAATTTTTTTTTTGAATTTTTATTTTCAATTTTTTTTTAAATATTTTTTAAATTTTTTTTTTTTTTTTTGAAATTTTTTTTTTCGAAAATTTTTTTGAAATTTTTTTTGAAATTTTTTTTTGAAAATTTTTTTAAATTTTTCATTTTCAAATTTTTTGTTCTTGAAAATTTTTTTTTCGAATTTTTATTTTCAATTTTTTTTTAAATTTTTTTTTGAATTTTTTTTTTTCGAAATTTTTTTTTGAAAAATTTTTTTTTAAAATTTTTTTAAAAATTTTTTTTTTTAATTTTTTTTTTGAAATTTTTTTAAAATTTTTTTTAATTTTTTTTTTAATTTTTTTTTTTTAAATTTTTTTTTTGAAATTTTTTTTTTGAAATTTTTTTTTTTGAAAATTTTTTTTTTTGAAATTTTTTTTTTCGAAAATTTTTTTGAATTTTTTTTTTAAATTTTTTTTTTCGAAAATTTTTTTGAAATTTTTTTTTTGAAAATTTTTTTTTTCGAATTTTTTTTTCAATTTTTTTTTAATTTTTTTTTTGAAATTTTTTTTTCAATTTTTTTTTAAAATTTTTTTTTTGAATTTTTTTTAAAATTTTTTTTCTGAAAATTTTTTAAAATTTTCTTTAAAATTTTTTTTTTAAATTTTTTGTTCTTGAAAATTTTTTTTTCGAATTTTTATTTTCATTTTTTTTAAAATTTTTTTTTCATTTTTTTTTTCATTTTTTTTTTAAATTTTTTTGAAATTTTTTTTTTGAAAAATTTTTTTCGAAATTTTTTTTCGAATTTTTTTAAATTTTTATTTTCAATTTTTTTTTAATTTTTTTTTTGAAATTTTTTTTTTTGAATTTTTTTTTTTGAAATTTTTTTTTTTGAAATTTTTTTTTTTCGAATTTTTTTAAATTTTTTTTTAAATTTTTTTTCGAATTTTTTTAAAATATTTTTTTTAATTTTTTTTTTGAAAATTTTTTTTAAAATTTTTTTAAAAATTTTTGTTTTTAATTTTTTTTTTGAAATTTTTTTAAATTTTTTTCTGAATTTTTTTTGAAACTGTTTTTGAAATTTTTTTTTTTTGAAAATATTTTAAAAAAATTTTTATTTTCAATTTTTTTTTAAATTTTTTTTTGAAATTTTTTTTTTCGAAATTTTTTTTCGAATTTTTTTTAAATTTTTTTTTGAAAAATTTTTTTTAAAATTTTTTTAAAAATTTTTTTTTTAAATTTTTTTAAAATTTTTTTTTTCAAATTTTTTGTTCTTGAAAATTTTTTTTTCGAATTTTTATTTTCAATTTTTTTTTAAATATTTTAAAAAATTTTTTTTTTTTTTTTGAAATTTTTTTTTTCGAAAATTTTTTTGAAATTTTTTTTAAAATTTTTTTTTTTTAATTTTTTTTTTGAAATTTTCTTTTTTGAAATTTTTTTTTGAAATTTTCAAATTTTTTGTTCTTGAAAATTTTTTTTTCGAATTTTTATTTTCAATTTTTTTTTAAATTTTTTTTTGAATTTTTTTTTTTCGAAATTTTTTTTTGAAAAATTTTTTTTAAAAATTTTTTTAAAAATTTTTTTTTTAAATTTTTTTTTTGAAATTTTTTTAAAATTTTTTCTGAATTTTTTTTGAAACTGTTTTGGAAATTTTTTTTTTTTGAAAATATTTTTTAAATTTTTTTTTTTTTTTTTTGAAAATTTTCTTTTTCGAAAATTTTTTTGAAATTTTTTTTTTTGAAAATTCTTTTTTCGAATTTTTTTTTAAATTTTTTTTTAAATTTTTTTTTTGAAATTTTTTTAAAATTTTTTTTTTGAAATTTTTTTTTTTTGAAATTTTTTTTTTGAAAATTTTTTTTTTTTGAAATTTTTTTTTTCGAAAATTTTTTTGAATTTTTTTTTTCGAAAATTTTTTTGAAATTTTTTTTTTGAAAATTTTTTTTTTCGAATTTTTTTTTCAATTTTTTTTAAATTTTTTTTTTGAAATTTTTTTTTCAATTTTTTTTAAAATTTTTTTTTAAAATTTTTTTTTTGAATTTTTTTTAAAATTTTTTTTCTGAAAATTTTTTAAAATTTTCTTTAAAATTTTTTTTTTTAATTTTTTGTTCTTGAAAATTTTTTTTTCGAATTTTTATTTTCATTTTTTTTTAAATTTTTTTTTCATTTTTTTTTTCATTTTTTTTTGAAATTTTTTTTTTTTTAATTTTGTTTTTGAAAATTTTTTTTTTTTTAAATTTTTTTTTTGAAATTTTTTTTTTTAAAATTTTTTTTTTGATATTTTATTTTTTCGAAAATTTTTTTGAAATTTTTTTTGAAAATTTTTTTTTAAATTTTTTTTTTTCGAAAATTTTTTTGAAATTTTTTTTTAAATTTTTTTTTAAATTTTTTTTTTGAAATTTTTTTAAATTTTTTTTTCGAAATTTTTTTTCGAATTTTTTTAAATTTTTTTTTTTATTTTTTTTTTTAAATTTTTTTAAAAATTTTTTTTTTGAAATTTTTTTTTTGAAATTTTTTTTTAAATTTTTTTTTTAATTTTTTTTTTTTAATTTTTTTGAATTTTTTTTTTTTTTTATTTTTTTTTCGAAATTTTTTTTCGAATTTTTTTTAATTTTTTTTTTTTAATTTTTTTAAAAATTTTTTTTTGAAATTTTTTTTAAATTTTTTTTTTGAAATTTTTTTAAATTTTTTTTTTTTTAATTTTTTTTTCGAAATTTTTTTTCGAATTTTTTTTAATTTTTTTTTTAATTTTTTTTTTTTAATTTTTTAAAAAATTTTTTTTTTGAAATTTTTTTTTTGAAAATTTTTTTTTTCGAAAATTTTTTTTTTGAAATTTTTTTGAAATTTTTTTTTTGAAAAATTTTTTTTTTGAAATTTTTTTTTTGAAATTTTTTTTTTGAAATTTTTTTTTCGAAAATTTTTTAGAAATTTTTTTTAAATTTTTTTTTTGAAATTTTTTTTTTTTGAAATTTTTTTTTTGAAAATTTTTTTTTTTGAATTTTTTTTTTCGAAAATTTTTTTGAAATTTTTTTTTAAATTTTTTTTTGAAATTTTTTTTTTGAAAATTTTTTTTTTTTGAATTTTTTTTTTTCGAAAATTTTTTTGAAATTTTTTTTAAATTTTTTTTTTTAATTTTTTTTTCGAAATTTTTTTTTGAAAATTTTTTTTTCAATTTTTTTTAAATTTTTTTTTTGAAATTTTTTTTTCAATTTTTTTTTAAATTTTTTTTTAAAATTTTTTTTTTGAATTTTTTTTTAAATTTTTTTTCTGAAAATTTTTTAAAATTTTCTTTAAAATTTTTTTTTTTAATTTTTTGTTCTTTAAAATTTTTTTTAAAAATTTTTTTTCATTTTTTTTTTAATTTTTTTTTTGAAATTTTTTTGAAATTTTTTTTTTGAAAAATTTTTTTTTTGAAATTTTTTTTTTTTTTAATTTTTTTTTTGAAAATTTTTTTTTTTTGAATTTTTTTTTTCGAAAATTTTTTTGAAATTTTTTTTAAATTTTTTTTTTGAAATTTTTTTTTCAATTTTTTTTTTATTTTTTTTTTAAATTTTTTTTTGAATTTTTTTTAAAATTTTTTTTCTGAAAATTTTTTAAAATTTTCTTTAAAATTTTTTTTTTAAATTTTTTGTTCTTGAAAATTTTTTTTTCGAATTTTTATTTTCATTTTTTTTTAAATTTTTTTTCATTTTTTTTTAAATTTTTTTTTTGAAATTTTTTTTTTGAAAATTTTTTTTTTGAAATTTTTTTTTTGAAAATTTTTTTTTTGAAATTTTTTTTTTCGAAAATTTTTTTGAAATTTTTTTTTAAATTTTTTGTTCTTGAAAATTTTTTTTTCGAATTTTTATTTTCAATTTTTTTTTAAATTTTTTTTTTGGAATTTTTTTTAAATTTTGTTTTTGAAAATTTTTTTTTTTTTAATTTTTTTTTTGAAATTTTTTTTTTAAATTTTTTTTTTGAAATTTTATTTTTTCGAAAATTTTTTTGAAATTTTTTTTGAAATTTTTTTTTGAAAATTTTTTTAAAATTTTTTTTTTCAAATTTTTTGTTCTTGAAAATTTTTTTTTCGAATTTTTATTTTCAATTTTTTTTTAAATTTTTTTTTAAATATTTTTTTGAAATTTTTTTTTTCGAAATTTTTTCTCGAATTTTTTTTAAATTTTTTTTTAAATTTTTTTTTGAAAAATTTTTTTTTAAAATTTTTTTAAAAATTTTTTTTTTTTAATTTTTTTAAAATTTTTTTTTTCAAATTTTTTGTTCTTGAAAATTTTTTTTTTGAATTTTTATTTTCAATTTTTTTTTAAATATTTTTTAAATTTTTTTTTTTTTTTTTGAAAATTTTTTTTTTAATTTTTTTAAAAATTTTTTTTTTTTATTTTTTTTTTGAAATTTTTTTAAAATTTTTTCTGAATTTTTTTTGAAACTGTTTTGGAAATTTTTTTTTTTTGAAAATATTTTTTAAAATTTTTTTTTTTTTTTGAAATTTTTCTTTTTCGAAAATTTTTTTGAAATTTTTTTTTTTGAAAATTCTTTTTTCGAATTCTTTTTTAAATTTTTTTTTAAATTTTTTTTTTGAAATTTTTTTAAAATTTTTTTTTTGAAATTTTTTTTTTTGAAATTTTTTTTTTTGAAAATTTTTTTTTTTGAAATTTTTTTTTTCGAAAATTTTTTTGAATTTTTTTTTAAAATTTTTTTTTTCGAAAATTTTTTTGAAATTTTTTTTTTGAAAATTTTTTTTTTCGAATTTTTTTTTCAATTTTTTTTTAATTTTTTTTTTGAAATTTTTTTTTCAATTTTTTTTTTAAATTTTTTTTTTGAATTTTTTTTAAAATTTTTTTTCTGAAAATTTTTTAAAATTTTCTTTAAATTTTTTTTTTTAAATTTTTTGTTCTTGAAAATTTTTTTTTCGAATTTTTATTTTCATTTTTTTTTAAATTTTTTTTCATTTTTTTTTTCATTTTTTTTTTTAAATTTTTTTGAAATTTTTTTTTTGAAAAATTTTTTTCGAAATTTTTTTTCGAATTTTTTTAAATTTTTATTTTCAATTTTTTTTTTAATTTTTTTTTTGAAATTTTTTTTTTTGAATTTTTTTTTTTGAAATTTTTTTTTTTGAAATTTTTTTTTTTCGAATTTTTTTAAATTTTTTTTTTAATTTTTTTTCGAATTTTTTTAAATTTTTTTTTTAAATTTTTTTAAAAATTTTTGTTTTTAATTTTTTTTTTGAAATTTTTTTAAATTTTTTTCTGAATTTTTTTTGAAACTGTTTTTGAAATTTTTTTTTTTTTGAAAATATTTTAAAAAAATTTTTTTTTTTTTGAAAATTTTTTGTTCTTGAAAATTTTTTTTTCGAATTTTTATTTTCATTTTTTTTTAAATTTTTTTTTCATTTTTTTTTCATTTTTTTTTTGAAATTTTTTTTTTTAAATTTTGTTTTTGAAAATTTTTTTTTTTTTTTATTTTTTTTTTGAAATTTTTTTTTTTTAAATTTTTTTTTTTGAAATTTTATTTTTTCGAAAATTTTTTTGAAATTTTTTTTGAAAATTTTTTTTTTAAATTTTTTTTTTTCGAAAATTTTTTTGAAATTTTTTTTTAAATTTTTTTTTAAATTTTTTTTTTGAAATTTTTTTAAATTTTTTTTTCGAAATTTTTTTTCGAATTTTTTTAAATTTTTTTTTTAATTTTTTTTTTTAAATTTTTTTAAAAATTTTTTTTTTGAAATTTTTTTTTTGAAATTTTTTTTTTAATTTTTTTTTTAATTTTTTTTTTAAATTTTTTTAAATTTTTTTTTTTTTATTTTTTTTTCGAATTTTTTTAAATTTTTTTTTTTAATTTTTTTAAAAATTTTTTTTTGAAATTTTTTTTAAATTTTTTTTTTGAAATTTTTTTAAATTTTTTTTTTTTAATTTTTTTTTCGAAATTTTTTTTCGAATTTTTTTTAATTTTTTTTTTAATTTTTTTTTTTTAATTTTTTTAAAAATTTTTTTTTTGAAATTTTTTTTTTGAAAAATTTTTTTTTTGAAATTTTTTTTTTGAAATTTTTTTTTTTGAAATTTTTTTTTTCGAAAATTTTTTTGAAATTTTTTTTAAATTTTTTTTTTGAAATTTTTTTTTTTTTGAAATTTTTTTTTTGAAAATTTTTTTTTTTGAATTTTTTTTTTTCGAAAATTTTTTTGAAATTTTTTTTTAAATTTTTTTTTGAAATTTTTTTTTTGAAAATTTTTTTTTTTTAAATTTTTTTTTTTCGAAAATTTTTTTGAAATTTTTTTTTAAATTTTTTTTTTTAATTTTTTTTTTTAAATTTTTTTTTGAAAATTTTTTTTTCAATTTTTTTTAAATTTTTTTTTTGAAATTTTTTTTTCAATTTTTTTTAAATTTTTTTTTTAAAATTTTTTTTTTGAATTTTTTTTAAAATTTTTTTTCTGAAAATTTTTTAAAATTTTCTTTAAAATTTTTTTTTTAAATTTTTTGTTCTTTAAAATTTTTTTTTTAAATTTTTTGTTCTTGAAAATTTTTTTTTCGAATTTTTATTTTCATTTTTTTTTAAAATTTTTTTTCATTTTTTTTTAAATTTTTTTTTTGAAATTTTTTTGAAATTTTTTTTTTGAAAAATTTTTTTTTTGAAATTTTTTTTTTTTCAAATTTTTTTTTTGAAAATTTTTTTTTTGATTTTTTTTTTCGAAAATTTTTTTGAAATTTTTTTTAAATTTTTTTTTTGAAATTTTTTTTTCAATTTTTTTTTTTTATTTTTTTTTAAATTTTTTTTTGAATTTTTTTTAAAATTTTTTTTCTGAAAATTTTTTAAAATTTTCTTTAAAATTTTTTTTTTAAATTTTTTGTTCTTGAAAATTTTTTTTTTGAATTTTTATTTTCATTTTTTTTTAAATTTTTTTTTCATTTTTTTTTTAATTTTTTTTTTGAAATTTTTTTGAAATTTTTTTTTTGAAAAATTTTTTTTTTGAAATTTTTTTTTTGAAAATTTTTTTTTTGAAATTTTTTTTTTGAAAATTTTTTTTTTGAAATTTTTTTTTTTCGAAAATTTTTTTGAAATTTTTTTTTAAATTTTTTGTTCTTGAAAAATTTTTTTTCGAATTTTTATTTTCAATTTTTTTTTAAATTTTTTTTTTGGAATTTTTTTTAAATTTTGTTTTTGAAAATTTTTTTTTTTTTTAATTTTTTTTTTGAAATTTTTTTTTGAAATTTTTTTTTTGAAATTTTTTTTTTTGAAATTTTATTTTTTCGAAAATTTTTTTGAAATTTTTTTTTAAATTTTTTTTTGAAAATTTTTTTAAAATTTTTTTTTTCAAATTTTTTGTTCTTGAAAATTTTTTTTTCGAATTTTTATTTTCAATTTTTTTTTAAATTTTTTTTAAAATTTTTTTTTGAAATTTTTTTTTTCGAAATTTTTTTTCGAATTTTTTTTAAATTTTTTTTAAAATTTTTTTTTGAAAAATTTTTTTTAAAAATTTTTTTAAAAATTTTTTTTTAAAATTTTTTTAAAATTTTTTTTTTTAAATTTTTTGTTCTTGAAAATTTTTTTTTCGAATTTTTATTTTCAATTTTTTTTTAAATATTTTTTAAATTTTTTTTTTTTTTTTGAAATTTTTTTTTTCGAAAATTTTTTTGAAATTTTTTTTAAAATTTTTTTTTTTTAATTTTTTTTTTGAAATTTTTTTTTTTGAAATTTTTTTTTGAAATTTTATTTTTTCGAAAATTTTTTTGAAATTTTTTTTGAAATTTTTTTTTGAAAATTTTTTTAAATTTTTTATTTTCAAATTTTTTGTTCTTGAAAATTTTTTTTTCGAATTTTTATTTTCAATTTTTTTTTAAATTTTTTTTTTGAATTTTTTTTTATCGAAATTTTTTTTTGAAAAATTTTTTTTTAAAATTTTTTTAAAAATTTTTTTTTCAAATTTTTTTTTTGAAATTTTTTTAAAATTTTTTCTGAATTTTTTTTGAAACTGTTTTGGAATTTTTTTTTTTTGAAACTATTTTTTAAAATTTTTTTTTTTTTTTGAAATTTTTCTTTTTCGAAAATTTTTTTGAAATTTTTTTTTTTGAAAATTCTTTTTTCGAATTTTTTTAAATTTTTTTTTTAATTTTTTTTTTTAAATTTTTTTAAAAATTTTTTTTTTGAAATTTTTTTTTTGAAAATTTTTTTTTTCGAAAATTTTTTTTTTGAAATTTTTTTGAAATTTTTTTTGAAATTTTTTTTTGAAAATTTTTTTAAAATTTTTTTTTTCAAATTTTTTGTTCTTGAAAATTTTTTTTTCGAATTTTTATTTTCAATTTTTTTTTAAATTTTTTTTAAAATATTTTTTTGAAATTTTTTTTTTCGAAATTTTTTCTCGAATTTTTTTTAAATTTTTTTTTAAATTTTTTTTTGAAAAATTTTTTTTTTAAATTTTTTTAAAAATTTTTTTTTTTAAATTTTTTTAAAATTTTTTTTTTCAAATTTTTTGTTCTTGAAAATTTTTTTTTTGAATTTTTATTTTCAATTTTTTTTTAAATATTTTTTAAATTTTTTTTTTTTTTTGAAATTTTTTTTTTCGAAAATTTTTTTGAAATTTTTTTTGAAATTTTTTTTTGAAAATTTTTTTAAATTTTTTATTTTCAAATTTTTTGTTCTTGAAAATTTTTTTTTCGAATTTTTATTTTCAATTTTTTTTTAAATTTTTTTTTGAATTTTTTTTTTTCGAAATTTTTTTTTGAAAAATTTTTTTTTAAAATTTTTTTAAAAATTTTTTTTTTTAATTTTTTTTTTGAAATTTTTTTAAAATTTTTTCTGAATTTTTTTTGAAACTGTTTTGGAAATTTTTTTTTTTGAAAATATTTTTTAAAATTTTTTTTTTTTTTTGAAATTTTTCTTTTTAGAAAATTTTTTTGAAATTTTTTTTTTTGAAAATTCTTTTTTCGAATTTTTTTTTAAATTTTTTTTTAAATTTTTTTTTTGAAATTTTTTAAAAATTTTTTTTTTGAAATTTTTTTTTTTGAAATTTTTTTTTTTGAAAATTTTTTTTTTTGAAATTTTTTTTTTCGAAAATTTTTTTGAATTTTTTTTTTAAATTTTTTTTTTCGAAAATTTTTTTGAAATTTTTTTTTTGAAAATTTTTTTTTTCGAATTTTTTTTTCTATTTTTTTTTAATTTTTTTTTTGAAATTTTTTTTTTAATTTTTTTTTAAAATTTTTTTTTTGAATTTTTTTTAAAATTTTTTTTCTGAAAATTTTTTAAAATTTTCTTTAAAATTTTTTTTTTTAATTTTTTGTTCTTGAAAATTTTTTTTTCGAATTTTTATTTTCATTTTTTTTAAAATTTTTTTTCATTTTTTTTTTTCATTTTTTTTTTTAATTTTTTTGAAATTTTTTTTTTGAAAAATTTTTTTCGAAATTTTTTTTCGAATTTTTTTAAATTTTTATTTTCAATTTTTTTTTTAATTTTTTTTTTGAAATTTTTTTTTTTGAATTTTTTTTTTTGAAATTTTTTTTTTTGAAATTTTTTTTTTTTCGAATTTTTTTAAATTTTTTTTAAAATTTTTTTTCGAATTTTTTTAAAATTTTTTTTTAAATTTTTTTAAAAATTTTTGTTTTTAATTTTTTTTTTGAAGTTTTTTTAAATTTTTTTCTGAATTTTTTTTGAAACTGTTTTTGAAATTTTTTTTTTTTGAAAATATTTTTAAAAAATTTTTTTTTTTTTGAAAATTTTTTGTTCTTGAAAATTTTTTTTTCGAATTTTTATTTTCATTTTTTTTGAAATTTTTTTTTCATTTTTTTTTCATTTTTTTTTTGAAATTTTTTTTTTTTAAATTTTGTTTTTGAAAATTTTTTTTTTTTTTAATTTTTTTTTTGAAATTTTTTTTTTTTTAATTTTTTTTTTGAAATTTTATTTTTTCGAAAATTTTTTTGAAATTTTTTTTGAAAATTTTTTTTTTAAATTTTTTTTTTTCGAAAATTTTTTTGAAATTTTTTTTTAAATTTTTTTTTTGAAATTTTTTTAAATTTTTTTTTCGAAATTTTTTTTCGAATTTTTTTAAATTTTTTTTTTAATTTTTTTTTTAAATTTTTTTAAAAATTTTTTTTTTTGAAATTTTTTTTTTGAAATTTTTTTTTTAATTTTTTTTTTAATTTTTTTTTTTAAATTTTTTTAAATTTTTTTTTTTTTTATTTTTTTTTCGAATTTTTTTTTCGAATTTTTTTTTCGAATTTTTTTTAATTTTTTTTTTAAATTTTTTTAAAAATTTTTTTTTGAAATTTTTTTTAAATTTTTTTTTTGAAATTTTTTTAAATTTTTTTTTTTAATTTTTTTTTCGAAATTTTTTTTCGAATTTTTTTTAATTTTTTTTTTAATTTTTTTTTTTTAATTTTTTTAAAAATTTTTTTTTTGAAATTTTTTTTTTGAAAATTTTTTTTTTCGAAAATTTTTTTTTTTAAATTTTTTTGAAATTTTTTTTTTGAAAAATTTTTTTTTTGAAATTTTTTTTTTGAAATTTTTTTTTTTGAAATTTTTTTTTTCGAAAATTTTTTTGAAATTTTTTTGAAATTTTTTTTTTGAAATTTTTTTTTTTTTGAAATTTTTTTTTTGAAAATTTTTTTTTTTGAATTTTTTTTTTTCGAAAATTTTTTTGAAATTTTTTTTTAAATTTTTTTTTGAAATTTTTTTTTTGAAAATTTTTTTTTTTGAATTTTTTTTTTTCGAAAATTTTTTTGAAATTTTTTTTTAAATTTTTTTTTTTAATTTTTTTTTTGAAATTTTTTTTTGAAAATTTTTTTTTCAATTTTTTTTAAATTTTTTTTTTGAAATTTTTTTTTCAATTTTTTTTAAATTTTTTTTTTTTAATTTTTTTTTTGAATTTTTTTTAAAATTTTTTTTCTGAAAATTTTTTAAAATTTTCTTTAAAATTTTTTTTTTAAATTTTTTGTTCTTTAAAATTTTTTTTTTTAATTTTTTGTTCTTGAAAATTTTTTTTTCGAATTTTTATTTTCATTTTTTTTAAAAATTTTTTTTCATTTTTTTTTAAATTTTTTTTTTGAAATTTTTTTGAAATTTTTTTTTTGAAAAATTTTTTTTTTGAAATTTTTTTTTTTTAAATTTTTTTTTTGAAAATTTTTTTTTTTGAATTTTTTTTTTCGAAAATTTTTTTGAAATTTTTTTTAAATTTTTTTTTTGAAATTTTTTTTTCAATTTTTTTTTTTTTTTTTTTTTAAATTTTTTTTTGAATGTTTTTTTAAATTTTTTTTCTGAAAATTTTTTAAAATTTTCTTTAAAATTTTTTTTTAAAATTTTTTGTTCTTGAAAATTTTTTTTTTGAATTTTTATTTTCATTTTTTTTTAAATTTTTTTTTCATTTTTTTTTTAATTTTTTTTTTGAAATTTTTTTGAAATTTTTTTTTTGAAAAATTTTTTTTTTGAAATTTTTTTTTTGAAAATTTTTTTTTTGAAATTTTTTTTTTGAAAATTTTTTTTTTGAAATTTTTTTTTTTCGAAAATTTTTTTGAAATTTTTTTTTAAATTTTTTGTTCTTGAAAATTTTTTTTTCGAATTTTTATTTTCAATTTTTTTTTAAATTTTTTTTTTGGAATTTTTTTTAAATTTTGTTTTTGAAAATTTTTTTTTTTTTTAATTTTTTTTTTGAAATTTTTTTTTTGAAATTTTTTTTTTGAAATTTTTTTTTTGAAATTTTATTTTTTCGAAAATTTTTTTGAAATTTTTTTTGAAATTTTTTTTGAAAATTTTTTTAAAATTTTTTTTTTCAAATTTTTTGTTCTTGAAAATTTTTTTTTCCAATTTTTATTTTCAATTTTTTTTTAAATTTTTTTTTAAATTTTTTTTTGAAATTTTTTTTTTCGAAATTTTTTTTCGATTTTTTTTTAAATTTTTTTTAAAATTTTTTTTTGAAAAATTTTTTTTAAAAATTTTTTTAAAATTTTTTTTTTCAAATTTTTTGTTCTTGAAAATTTTTTTTTCGAATTTTTATTTTCAATTTTTTTTTAAATATTTTTTAAATTTTTTTTTTTTTTTTTGAAATTTTTTTTTTCGAAAATTTTTTTGAAATTTTTTTTAAAATTTTTTTTTTTTAATTTTTTTTTTGAAATTTTTTTTTTTGAAATTTTTTTTTGAAATTTTATTTTTTCGAAAATTTTTTTGAAATTTTTTTTGAAATTTTTTTTTGAAAATTTTTTTAAATTTTTTATTTTCAAATTTTTTGTTCTTGAAAATTTTTTTTTCGAATTTTTATTTTCAATTTTTTTTTTAATTTTTTTTTGAATTTTTTTTATCGAAATTTTTTTTTGAAAAATTTTTTTTTAAAATTTTTTTAAAAATTTTTTTTTCAAATTTTTTTTTTGAAATTTTTTTAAAATTTTTTCTGAATTTTTTTTGAAACTGTTTTGGAATTTTTTTTTATTTGAAACTATTTTTTAAAATTTTTTTTTTTTTTTGAAATTTTTCTTTTTCGAAAATTTTTTTGAAATTTTTTTTTTTGAAAATTCTTTTTTCGAATTTTTTTAAATTTTTTTTTTAATTTTTTTTTTTAAATTTTTTTAAAAATTTTTTTTTTGAAATTTTTTTTTTGAAAATTTTTTTTTTCGAAAATTTTTTTTTTGAAATTTTTTTGAAATTTTTTTTTTGAAAAATTTTTTTTTTGAAATTTTTTTTTTGAAATTTTTTTTTTTGAAATTTTTTTTTTCGAAAATTTTTTTGAAATTTTTTTAAAATTTTTTTTTTGAAATTTTTTTTTTTTTTGAAATTTTTTTTTGAAAATTTTTTTTTCAATTTTTTTTAAATTTTTTTTTTGAAATTTTTTTTTCAATTTTTTTTTAAATTTTTTTTTAAAATTTTTTTTTTGAATTTTTTTTAAAATTTTTTTTCTGAAAATTTTTTAAAATTTTCTTTAAAATTTTTTTTTTTAATTTTTTGTTCTTTAAAATTTTTTTTTAAAATTTTTTGTTCTTGAAAATTTTTTTTTCGAATTTTTATTTTCATTTTTTTTTTAAATTTTTTTTCATTTTTTTTTTAATTTTTTTTTTGAAATTTTTTTGAAATTTTTTTTTTGAAAAATTTTTTTTTTGAAATTTTTTTTTTTAAATTTTTTTTTTGAAAATTTTTTTTTTTTGAATTTTTTTTTTCGAAAATTTTTTTGAAATTTTTTTTAAATTTTTTTTTTGAAATTTTTTTTTCAATTTTTTTTTTATTTTTTTTTTAAATTTTTTTTTGAATTTTTTTTAAATTTTTTTTCTGAAATTTTTTTAAAATTTTCTTTAAAAATTTTTTTTTTAATTTTTTGTTCTTGAAAATTTTTTTTTCGAATTTTTATTTTCATTTTTTTTAAAATTTTTTTTTCATTTTTTTTTAAATTTTTTTTTTAAATTTTTTTGAAATTTTTTTTTTGAAAATTTTTTTTTTTGAAATTTTTTTTTTGAAAATTTTTTTTTTGAAATTTTTTTTTTGAAAATTTTTTTTTTGAAATTTTTTTTTTTCGAAAATTTTTTTGAAATTTTTTTTTAAATTTTTTGTTCTTGAAAATTTTTTTTTCGAATTTTTATTTTCAATTTTTTTTTAAAATTTTTTTTTGGAATTTTTTTTAAATTTTGTTTTTGAAAATTTTTTTTTTTTTAATTTTTTTTTTGAAATTTTTTTTTTTAAATTTTTTTTTTGAAATTTTATTTTTTCGAAAATTTTTTTGAAATTTTTTTTGAAATTTTTTTTTGAAAATTTTTTTAAAATTTTTTTTTTCAAATTTTTTGTTCTTGAAAATTTTTTTTTCGAATTTTTATTTTCAATTTTTTTTTAAATTTTTTTTTAAATTTTTTTTTGAAATTTTTTTTTTCGAAATTTTTTTTCGAATTTTTTTAAAATTTTTTTTAAAATTTTTTTTTGAAAAATTTTTTTTTAAAATTTTTTTAAAAATTTTTTTTTTTTAATTTTTTTAAAATTTTTTTTTTCAAATTTTTTGTTCTTGAAAATTTTTTTTTCGAATTTTTATTTTCAATTTTTTTTTAAATATTTTTAAAAATTTTTTTTTTCGAAAATTTTTTTGAAATTTTTTTTAAAATTTTTTTTTTTTAATTTTTTTTTTGAAATTTTTTTTTTTGAAATTTTTTTTTGAAATTTTATTTTTTCGAAAATTTTTTTGAAATTTTTTTTGAAATTTTTTTTTGAAAATTTTTTTAAATTTTTTATTTTCAAATTTTTTGTTCTTGAAAATTTTTTTTTCGAATTTTTATTTTCAATTTTTTTTTTAATTTTTTTTTAAATATTTTTTTGAAATTTTTTTTTTCGAAATTTTTTTTCGAATTTTTTTTAAATTTTTTTT
>OX101822.2:29536627-29539127 GCA_944452925.2 Chrysolina oricalcia | reverse complement strand
TTTTTAAAAATTTTTTTTTGAAATTTTTTTTAAATTTTTTTTTTGAAATTTTTTTAAATTTTTTTTTTTTTAATTTTTTTTTCGAAATTTTTTTTCGAATTTTTTTTAATTTTTTTTTTAATTTTTTTTTTAAAATTTTTTTAAAAATTTTTTTTTTGAAATTTTTTTTTTGAAAATTTTTTTTTCGAAAATTTTTTTTTTGAAATTTTTTTGAAATTTTTTTTTTGAAAAATTTTTTTTTTGAAATTTTTTTTTTGAAATTTTTTTTTTTTAAATTTTTTTTTTCGAAAATTTTTTTGAAATTTTTTTTAAATTTTTTTTTTGAAATTTTTTTTTTTTTGAAATTTTTTTTTTGAAAATTTTTTTTTTGAATTTTTTTTTTTCGAAAATTTTTTTGAAATTTTTTTTTAAATTTTTTTTTGAAATTTTTTTTTTGAAAATTTTTTTTTTTTGAATTTTTTTTTTTCGAAAATTTTTTTGAAATTTTTTTTTAAATTTTTTTTTTTAATTTTTTTTCTGAAATTTTTTTTTGAAAATTTTTTTTTCAATTTTTTTTAAATTTTTTTTTTGAAATTTTTTTTTCAATTTTTTTTAAAATTTTTTTTTAAAATTTTTTTTTAAAATTTTTTGTTCTTGAAAATTTTTTTTTCGAATTTTTATTTTCATTTTTTTTTAATTTTTTTTTTCATTTTTTTTTAAATTTTTTTTTTAAAATTTTTTTGAAATTTTTTTTTTGAAAAGTTTTTTTTTTGAAATTTTTTTTTTGAAAATTTTTTTTTTGAAATTTTTTTTTTGAAAATTTTTTTTTGAAATTTTTTTTTTTCGAAAATTTTTTTGAAATTTTTTTTTAAATTTTTTGTTCTTGAAAATTTTTTTTTCGAATTTTTATTTTCAATTTTTTTTTTAATTTTTTTTTTGGAATTTTTTTTAAATTTTGTTTTTGAAAATTTTTTTTTTTTTTAATTTTTTTTTTGAAATTTTTTTTTTTTAATTTTTTTTTTGAAATTTTATTTTTTCGAAAATTTTTTTGAAATTTTTTTTGAAATTTTTTTTTGAAAATTTTTTTTAAATTTTTTTTTTTTCAAATTTTTTGTTCTTGAAAATTTTTTTTTCGAATTTTTATTTTCAATTTTTTTTTAAATTTTTTTTTAAATTTTTTTTTGAAATTTTTTTTTTCGAAATTTTTTTTCGAATTTTTTTTAAATTTTTTTTTAAATTTTTTTTTGAAAAATTTTTTTTTAAAATTTTTTTAAAAATTTTTTTTTTTTAATTTTTTTAAAATTTTTTTTTTCAAATTTTTTGTTCTTGAAAATTTTTTTTTCGAATTTTTATTTTCAATTTTTTTTTAAATATTTTAAAAAAATTTTTTTTTTTTTTTGAAATTTTTTTTTTCGAAAATTTTTTTGAAATTTTTTTTTAAATTTATTTTTTTTAATTTTTTTTTTGAAATTTTTTTTTTTGAAATTTTTTTTTGAAATTTTATTTTTTCGAAAATTTTTTTGAAATTTTTTTTGAAATTTTTTTTTGAAAATTTTTTTAAATTTTTTATTTTCAAATTTTTTGTTCTTGAAAATTTTTTTTTCGAATTTTTATTTTCAATTTTTTTTTAAATTTTTTTTTGAATTTTTTTTTTTCGAAATTTTTTTTTGAAAAATTTTTTTTTAAAATTTTTTTAAAATTTTTTTTTTTTAATTTTTTTTTTGAAATTTTTTTAAAATTTTTTCTGAATTTTTTTTGAAACTGTTTTGGAAATTTTTTTTTTTTGAAAATATTTTTTAAATTTTTTTTTTTTTTTTGAAATTTTTCTTTTTCGAAAATTTTTTTGAAATTTTTTTTTTTGAAAATTCTTTTTTCGAATTTTTTTTAATTTTTTTTTAAATTTTTTTTTAAAATTTTTTTAAAAATTTTTTTTTTGAAATTTTTTTTTTGAAAATTTTTTTTTTCGAAAATTTTTTTTTTGAAATTTTTTTGAAATTTTTTTTTTGAAAAATTTTTTTTTTGAATTTTTTTTTTTGAAATTTTTTTTTTTGAATTTTTTTTTTTCGAAAATTTTTTTGAAATTTTTATTAAATTTTTTTTTTGAAATTTTTTTTTTTTTGAAATTTTTTTTTTGAAAATTTTTTTTTTTGAATTTTTTTTTTCGAAAATTTTTTTGAAATTTTTTTTTAAATTTTTTTTTGAAATTTTTTTTTTGAAAATTTTTTTTTTTTGAATTTTTTTTTTTTCGAAAATTTTTTTGAAATTTTTTTTTAAATTTTTTTTTTTAAATTTTTTTTTTGAAATTTTTTTTTTTAAATTTTTTTTTTGAAATTTTGTTTTTTAGAAAATTTTTTTGAAATTTTTTTTGAAATTTTTTTTTGAAAATTTTTTTAAAATTTTTTTTTTCCTATTTTTTGTTCTTGAAAATTTTTTTTTCGAATTTTTATTTTCAATTTTTTTTTAAATTTTTTTTTGAAATTTTTTTTTTCGAAATTTTTTTTCGAATTTTTTTAAAATTTTT
>OX101822.2:29519127-29526627 GCA_944452925.2 Chrysolina oricalcia | reverse complement strand
ATTTTTTTTTCAATTTTTTTTCAATTTTTTTTTTGAAATTTTTTTTTCATTTTTTTTTTAAATTTTTTTTTTAAATTTTTTTTTTGAATTTTTTTTAAAATTTTTTTTCTGAAAATTTTTTAAAATTTTCTTTAAAATTTTTTTTTTAAATTTTTTGTTCTTTAAAATTTTTTTTTAAAATTTTTTGTTCTTGAAATTTTTTTTTTCGAATTTTTATTTTAATTTTTTTTAAAAATTTTTTTTTCATTTTTTTTTTAATTTTTTTTTTGAAATTTTTTTGAAATTTTTTTTTTGAAAAATTTTTTTTTTGAAATTTTTTTTTTTAAATTTTTTTTTTGAAAATTTTTTTTTTTTGAATTTTTTTTTTCGAAAATTTTTTTGAAATTTTTTTTAAATTTTTTTTTTGAAATTTTTTTTTCAATTTTTTTTTTTTTTTTTTTAAATTTTTTTTTGAATTTTTTTTTAAATTTTTTTTCTGAAAATTTTTTAAAATTTTCTTTAAAATTTTTTTTTTAAATTTTTTGTTCTTGAAAATTTTTTTTTCGAATTTTTATTTTCATTTTTTTTTAAATTTTTTTTTTATTTTTTTTTAAATTTTTTTTTTTGAAATTTTTTTGAAATTTTTTTTTTGAAAAATTTTTTTTTTGAAATTATTTTTGAAAATTTTTTTTTTGAAATTTTTTTTTGAAAATTTTTTTTTTGAAATTTTTTTTTTTCGAAAATTTTTTTGAAATTTTTTTTTAAATTTTTTGTTCTTGAAAATTTTTTTTTCGAATTTTTATTTTCAATTTTTTTTTAAATTTTTTTTTTGGAATTTTTTTTAAATTTTGTTTTTGAAAATTTTTTTTTTTTAAATTTTTTTTTTGAAATTTTTTTTTCAAATTTTTTTTTTGAAATTTTATTTTTTCGAAAATTTTTTTGAAATTTTTTTTGAAATTTTTTTTTGAAAATTTTTTTAAAATTTTTTTTTTCAAATTTTTTGTTCTTGAAAATTTTTTTTTCGAATTTTTATTTTCAATTTTTTTTTAAATTTTATTTTTTCGAAATTTTTTTTGAAATTTTTTTTGAAATTTTTTTTTTGAAATTTTTTTAAATTTTTTTTTTCGAAAATTTTTTTGAAATTTTTTTTTTGAAAATTTTTTTTTCGAATTTTTTTTTCAATTTTTTTCAAATTTTATTTTTTCGAAAATTTTTTTGAAATTTTTTTTGAAATTTTTTTTTTGAAATTTTTTAAAATTTTTTTTTTTGAAAATTTTTTTTTCGAAATTTTTTTTCGAATTTTTTAAAAATTTTTTTTGAAATTTTTTTTTTCGAAAATTTTTTTGAAATTTTTTTTTTCGAAATTTTTTTTCGAATTTTTTTTAAATTTTTTTTTAAATTTTTTTTTGAAAAATTTTTTTTCAAAATTTTTTTAAAAATTTTTTTTTTTAAATTTTTTTAAAATTTTTTTTTTCAAATTTTTTGTTCTTGAAAATTTTTTTTTCGAATTTTTATTTTCAATTTTTTTTTAAATATTTTTTAAATTTTTTTTTTTTTTTTTGAAATTTTTTTTTTCGAAAATTTTTTTGAAATTTTTTTTAAAATTTTTTTTTTTTAATTTTTTTTTTGAAATTTTTTTTTTTGAAATTTTTTTTTGAAATTTTATTTTTTCGAAAATTTTTTTGAAATTTTTTTTGAAATTTTTTTTTGAAAATTTTTTTAAATTTTTTATTTTCAAATTTTTTGTTCTTGAAAATTTTTTTTTCGAATTTTTATTTTCAATTTTTTTTTAAAATTTTTTTGAATTTTTTTTTTCGAAATTTTTTTTTGAAAAATTTTTTTTTTAAATTTTTTTAAAAATTTTTTTTTTTAATTTTTTTTTTGAAATTTTTTTAAAATTTTTTCTAAATTTTTTTTGAAACTGTTTTGGAAATTTTTTTTTTTTGAAAATATTTTTTAAAATTTTTTTTTTTTTGAAATTTTTCTTTTTCGAAAATTTTTTTGAAATTTTTTTTTTTGAAAATTCTTTTTTCGAATTTTTTTTTAAATTTTTTTTTAAATTTTTTTTTTGAAATTTTTTTAAAATTTTTTTTTTGAAATTTTTTTTTTTGAAATTTTTTTTTTTGAAAATTTTTTTTTTTTTGAAATTTTTTTTTTCGAAAATTTTTTTGAATTTTTTTTTTAAATTTTTTTTTTCGAAAATTTTTTTGAAATTTTTTTTTTGAAAATTTTTTTTTTCGAATTTTTTTTCAATTTTTTTTAAATTTTTTTTTTGAAATTTTTTTTTCAATTTTTTTTTTAAATTTTTTTTTTGAATTTATTTTAAAATTTTTTTTCTGAAATTTTTTTAAAATTTTCTTTAAAATTTTTTTTTTAAATTTTTTGTTCTTGAAAATTTTTTTTTCGAATTTTTATTTTCAATTTTTTTTTAATTTTTTTTTTGAAATTTTTTTTTTTGAATTTTTTTTTTTTGAAATTTTTTTTTTTGAAATTTTTTTTTTTCGAATTTTTTTAAATTTTTTTTTAAATTTTTTTTAAAATTTTTTTTCGAATTTTTTTAAAATTTTTTTTTTAATTTTTTTTTTGAAAATTTTTTTTTTAATTTTTTTAAAAATTTTTGTTTTTAATTTTTTTTTTGAAATTTTTTTAAATTTTTTTCTGAATTTTTTTTGAAACTGTTTTTGAAATTTTTTTTTTTTGAAAATATTTTAAAAAATTTTTTTTTTTTTGAAAATTTTTTGTTCTTGAAAATTTTTTTTTCGAATTTTTATTTTAATTTTTTTTTAAATTTTTTTTTCATTTTTTTTTTCATTTTTTTTTTGAAATTTTTTTTTTTTAAATTTTGTTTTTGAAAATTTTTTTTTTTTTTAATTTTTTTTTTGAAATTTTTTTTTTTTTAATTTTTTTTTTGAAATTTTATTTTTTCGAAAATTTTTTTGAAATTTTTTTTGAAAATTTTTTTTTTTAATTTTTTTTTTTCGAAAATTTTTTTGAAATTTTTTTTTAAATTTTTTTTTAAATTTTTTTTTTGAAATTTTTTTAAATTTTTTTTTCGAAATTTTTTTTCGAATTTTTTTAAATTTTTTTTTTAATTTTTTTTTTTTAATTTTTTTAAAAATTTTTTTTTTGAAATTTTTTTTTTGAAATTTTTTTTTAATTTTTTTTTTTAATTTTTTTTTTTTAATTTTTTTAAATTTTTTTTTTTTTTTTTTTTCGAATTTTTTTTCGAATTTTTTTTAATTTTTTTTTTAATTTTTTTAAAAATTTTTTTTTGAAATTTTTTTTAAATTTTTTTTTTGAAATTTTTTTAAATTTTTTTTTTTTTTATTTTTTTTTCGAAATTTTTTTTCGAATTTTTTTTAATTTTTTTTTTAATTTTTTTTTTTAAATTTTTTTAAAAATTTTATTTTGAAATTTTTTTTTTGAAAATTTTTTTTTTCGAAAATTTTTTTTTTGAAATTTTTTTGAAATTTTTTTTTTGAAAAATTTTTTTTTTGAAATTTTTTTTTGAAATTTTTTTTTTTTTAATTTTTTTTTTCGAAAATTTTTTTGAAATTTTTTTTAAATTTTTTTTTTGAAATTTTTTTTTTTTTGAAATTTTTTTTTTGAAAATTTTTTTTTTTGAATTTTTTTTTTTCGAAAATTTTTTTTAAATTTTTTTAAAAATTTTTTTTTTAAATTTTTTTTTTGAAATTTTTTTAAAATTTTTTCTAAATTTTTTTTGAAACTGTTTTGGAAATTTTTTTTTTTTGAAAATATTTTTTAAAATTTTTTTTTTTTTTGAAATTTTTCTTTTTCGAAAATTTTTTTGAAATTTTTTTTTTTGAAAATTCTTTTTTCGAATTTTTTTTTAAATTTTTTTTTAAATTTTTTTTTTGAAATTTTTTTAAAATTTTTTTTTTGAAATTTTTTTTTTTTGAAATTTTTTTTTTTGAAAATTTTTTTTTTTTTGAAATTTTTTTTTTCGAAAATTTTTTTGAATTTTTTTTTTAAATTTTTTTTTTCGAAAATTTTTTTGAAATTTTTTTTTTGAAAATTTTTTTTTTCGAATTTTTTTTCAATTTTTTTTTAATTTTTTTTTTGAAATTTTTTTTTCAATTTTTTTTTTAAATTTTTTTTTTGAATTTATTTTAAAATTTTTTTTCTGAAATTTTTTTAAAATTTTCTTTAAAATTTTTTTTTTAAATTTTTTGTTCTTGAAAATTTTTTTTTCGAATTTTTATTTTCAATTTTTTTTTTAATTTTTTTTTTGAAATTTTTTTTTTTGAATTTTTTTTTTTTGAAATTTTTTTTTTTGAAATTTTTTTTTTTCGAATTTTTTTAAATTTTTTTTTAAATTTTTTTTAAAATTTTTTTTCGAATTTTTTTAAAATTTTTTTTTTAATTTTTTTTTTGAAAATTTTTTTTTTAATTTTTTTAAAAATTTTTGTTTTTAATTTTTTTTTTGAAATTTTTTTAAATTTTTTTCTGAATTTTTTTTGAAACTGTTTTTGAAATTTTTTTTTTTTGAAAATATTTTTAAAAATTTTTTTTTTTTTGAAAATTTTTTGTTCTTGAAAATTTTTTTTTCGAATTTTTATTTTAATTTTTTTTTAAATTTTTTTTTCATTTTTTTTTTCATTTTTTTTTTGAAATTTTTTTTTTTTAAATTTTGTTTTTGAAAATTTTTTTTTTTTTTAATTTTTTTTTTGAAATTTTTTTTTTTTAAATTTTTTTTTTGAAATTTAATTTTTTCGAAAATTTTTTTGAAATTTTTTTTGAAAATTTTTTTTTTAAATTTTTTTTTTTCGAAAATTTTTTTGAAATTTTTTTTTAAATTTTTTTTTAAATTTTTTTTTTGAAATTTTTTTAAATTTTTTTTTCGAAATTTTTTTTCGAATTTTTTTAAATTTTTTTTTTAATTTTTTTTTTTTAATTTTTTTAAAAATTTTGTTTTTGAAATTTTTTTTTTGAAATTTTTTTTTAATTTTTTTTTTTAATTTTTTTTTTTAATTTGTTTAAATTTTTTTTTTTTTTTTTTTTTTCGAATTTTTTTTCGAATTTTTTTAAATTTTTTTTTTAATTTTTTTAAAAATTTTTTTTTGAAATTTTTTTTAAATTTTTTTTTTGAAATTTTTTTAAATTTTTTTTTTTTTTATTTTTTTTTCGAAATTTTTTTTCGAATTTTTTTTAATTTTTTTTTTAATTTTTTTTTTTAAATTTTTTTAAAAATTTTTTTTTTGAAATTTTTTTTTTGAAAATTTTTTTTTTCGAAAATTTTTTTTTTGAAATTTTTTTGAAATTTTTTTTTTGAAAAATTTTTTTTTTGAAATTTTTTTTTGAAATTTTTTTTTTTTTAATTTTTTTTTTCGAAAATTTTTTTGAAATTTTTTTTAAATTTTTTTTTTGAAATTTTTTTTTTTTTGAAATTTTTTTTTTGAAAATTTTTTTTTTTGAATTTTTTTTTTCGAAAATTTTTTTGAAATTTTTTTTTAAATTTTTTTTTGAAATTTTTTTTTTGAAAATTTTTTTTTTTTGAATTTTTTATTTTCGAAAATTTTTTTGAAATTTTTTTTTAAATTTTTTTTTTTAATTTTTTTTCTGAAATTTTTTTTTGAAAATTTTTTTTTCAATTTTTTTTAAATTTTTTTTTTGAAATTTTTTTTTCAATTTTTTTTAAAATTTTTTTTTTAAATTTTTTTTTTGAATTTTTTTTAAAATTTTTTTTCTGAGAATTTTTTTTTGAAAATTTTTTTTTGAAAATTTTTTTTTTCGAAAATTTTTTTTTTGAAATTTTTTTGAAATTTTTTTTTTGAAAAATTTTTTTTTTGAAATTTTTTTTTTGAAATTTTTTTTTTTGAAATTTTTTTTTTCGAAAATTTTTTTGAAATTTTTATTAAATTTTTTTTTTGAAATTTTTTTTTTTTTGAAATTTTTTTTTTGAAAATTTTTTTTTTTGAATTTTTTTTTTCGAAAATTTTTTTGAAATTTTTTTTTAAATTTTTTTTTGAAATTTTTTTTTTGAAAATTTTTTTTTTTTGAATTTTTTTTTTTTCGAAAATTTTTTTGAAATTTTTTTTTAAATTTTTTTTTTTAAATTTTTTTTTTGAAATTTTTTTTTTTTAATTTTTTTTTTGAAATTTTATTTTTTCGAAAATTTTTTTGAAATTTCTTTTGAAATTTTTTTTTGAAAATTTTTTTAAAATTTTTTTTTTCAAATTTTTTGTTCTTGAAAATTTTTTTTTCGAATTTTTATTTTCAATTTTTTTTTAAATTTTTTTTTGAAATTTTTTTTTTCGAAATTTTTTTTCGAATTTTTTTTAAATTTTTTTTTTAATTTTTTTTTGAAAAATTTTTTTTCAAAATTTTTTTAAAATTTTTTTTTTTTAAATTTTTTTAAAATTTTTTTTTTCAAATTTTTTGTTCTTGAAAATTTTTTTTTCGAATTTTTATTTTCAATTTTTTTTAAATATTTTTTAAAATTTTTTTTTTTTTTTTGAAATTTTTTTTTTCGAAAATTTTTTTGAAATTTTTTTTAAAATTTTTTTTTTTTAATTTTTTTTTTGAAATTTTTTTTTTTGAAATTTTTTTTTGAAATTTTATTTTTTCGAAAATTTTTTTGAAATTTTTTTTGAAATTTTTTTTTGAAAATTTTTTTAAATTTTTTATTTTCAAATTTTTTGTTCTTGAAAATTTTTTTTTCGAATTTTTATTTTCAATTTTTTTTAAAATTTTTTTTGAATTTTTTTTTTTCGAAATTTTTTTTTGAAAAATTTTTTTTAAAAATTTTTTTAAAAATTTTTTTTTTAAATTTTTTTTTTTGAAATTTTTTTAAAATTTTTTCTAAATTTTTTTTGAAACTGTTTTGGAAATTTTTTTTTTTTGAAAATATTTTTTTAAATTTTTTTTTTTTTTGAAATTTTTCTTTTTCGAAAATTTTTTTGAAATTTTTTTTTTTGAAAATTCTTTTTTCGAATTTTTTTTTAAATTTTTTTTTAAATTTTTTTTTTGAAATTTTTTTAAAATTTTTTTTTTGAAATTTTTTTTTTTTGAAATTTTTTTTTTTGAAAATTTTTTTTTTTTTGAAATTTTTTTTTTCGAAAATTTTTTTGAATTTTTTTTTTAAATTTTTTTTTTCGAAAATTTTTTTGAAATTTTTTTTTTGAAAATTTTTTTTTTCGAATTTTTTTTCAATTTTTTTTTTAATTTTTTTTTTGAAATTTTTTTTTCAATTTTTTTTTTAAATTTTTTTTTTGAATTTATTTTAAAATTTTTTTTCTGAAAATTTTTTAAAATTTTCTTTAAAATTTTTTTTTTAAATTTTTTGTTCTTGAAAATTTTTTTTTCGAATTTTTATTTTCAATTTTTTTTTAATTTTTTTTTCATTTTTTTTTTCATTTTTTTTTTAATTTTTTTGAAATTTTTTTTTTGAAAAATTTTTTTTTCGAAATTTTTTTTCGAATTTTTTTAATTTTTTTTTTTAATTTTTTTAAAAATTTTTTTTTGAAATTTTTTTTAAATTTTTTTTTTGAAATTTTTTTA
>OX101822.2:29509127-29514127 GCA_944452925.2 Chrysolina oricalcia | reverse complement strand
TTTTTTTGAAATTTTTTTTTTCGAAAATTTTTTTGAAATTTTTATTAAATTTTTTTTTTGAAATTTTTTTTTTTTTGAAATTTTTTTTTTGAAAATTTTTTTTTTTGAATTTTTTTTTTTCGAAAATTTTTTTGAAATTTTTTTTTTAATTTTTTTTTGAAATTTTTTTTTTGAAAATTTTTTTTTTTTGAATTTTTTTTTTTTCGAAAATTTTTTTGAAATTTTTTTTTAAATTTTTTTTTTTTATTTTTTTTTTGAAATTTTTTTTTGAAAATTTTTTTTTCAATTTTTTTTAAATTTTTTTTTTGAAATTTTTTTTTCAATTTTTTTTTAAATTTTTTTTTAAAATTTTTTTTTTGAATTTTTTTTAAAATTTTTTTTCTGAAAATTTTTTAAAATTTTCTTTAAAATTTTTTTTTTAAATTTTTTGTTCTTTAAAATTTTTTTTTAAAACTTTTTGTTCTTGAAATTTTTTTTTTCGAATTTTTATTTTCATTTTCTTTAAAAATTTTTTTTTCATTTTTTTTTAAATTTTTTTTTTGAAATTTTTTTGAAATTTTTTTTTTGAAAAATTTTTTTTTTGAAATTTTTTTTTTTTAAATTTTTTTTTTGAAAATTTTTTTTTTTTGAATTTTTTTTTTCGAAAATTTTTTTGAAATTTTTTTTAAATTTTTTTTTTGAAATTTTTTTTTCAATTTTTTTTTTTATTTTTTTTTTAAATTTTTTTTTGAATTTTTTTTTAAATTTTTTTTCTGAAAATTTTTTAAAATTTTCTTTAAAATTTTTTTTTTAAATTTTTTGTTCTTGAAAATTTTTTTTTCGAATTTTTATTTTCATTTTTTTTTAAATTTTTTTTTCATTTTTTTTTAAATTTTTTTTTTGAAATTTTTTTGAAATTTTTTTTTTGAAAAATTTTTTTTTTGAAATTATTTTTGAAAATTTTTTTTTTGAAATTTTTTTTTTGAAAATTTTTTTTTTGAAATTTTTTTTAAATTTTTTTTTTGAAATTTTTTTTTCAATTTTTTTTAAAATTTTTTTTTAAAATTTTTTTTTTAAATTTTTTGTTCTTGAAAATTTTTTTTTCGAATTTTTATTTTCATTTTTTTTTCATTTTTTTTTTCATTTTTTTTTAAATTTTTTTTTTAAAATTTTTTTGAAATTTTTTTTTTGAAAAATTTTTTTTTTGAAATTTTTTTTTTGAAAATTTTTTTTTTGAAATTTTTTTTTTGAAAATTTTTTTTTGAAATTTTTTTTTTTCGAAAATTTTTTTGAAATTTTTTTTTAAATTTTTTGTTCTTGAAAATTTTTTTTTCGAATTTTTATTTTCAATTTTTTTTTAAATTTTTTTTTTGGAATTTTTTTTAAATTTTGTTTTTGAAAATTTTTTTTTCGAATTTTTATTTTCAATTTTTTTTAAAATTTTTTTTTGAATTTTTTTTTTTCGAAATTTTTTTTTGAAAAATTTTTTTTTAAAATTTTTTTAAAAATTTTTTTTTTTAATTTTTTTTTTGAAATTTTTTTAAAATTTTTTCTGAATTTTTTTTGAAACTGTTTTGGAAATTTTTTTTTTTTTGAAAATATTTTTTAAATTTTTTTTTTTTTTTTGAAATTTTTCTTTTTCGAAAATTTTTTTGAAATTTTTTTTTTTGAAAATTCTTTTTTCGAATTTTTTTTAATTTTTTTTTTAATTTTTTTTAAAAATTTTTTTAAAAATTTTTTTTTTGAAATTTTTTTTTTGAAAATTTTTTTTTTCGAAAATTTTTTTTTTGAAAATTTTTTTTTTGAAATTTTTTTTTTGAAAATTTTTTTTTTGAAATTTTTTTTAAATTTTTTTTTTGAAATTTTTTTTTCAATTTTTTTTAAAATTTTTTTTTTAAATTTTTTTTTTAAATTTTTTGTTCTTGAAAATTTTTTTTTCGAATTTTTATTTTCATTTTTTTTTAATTTTTTTTTTCATTTTTTTTAAAATTTTTTTTTTAAATTTTTTTGAAATTTTTTTTTTGAAAAATTTTTTTTTTGAAATTTTTTTTTTGAAAATTTTTTTTTTGAAATTTTTTTTTTGAAAATTTTTTTTTGAAATTTTTTTTTTTCGAAAATTTTTTTGAAATTTTTTTTTAAATTTTTTGTTCTTCAAAATTTTTTTTTCGAATTTTTATTTTCAATTTTTTTTTAAATTTTTTTTTTGGAATTTTTTTTAAATTTTGTTTTTGAAAATTTTTTTTTTTTTTAATTTTTTTTTTGAAATTTTTTTTTTAAATTTTTTTTTTGAAATTTTATTTTTTCGAAAATTTTTTTGAAATTTTTTTTGAAATTTTTTTTTGAAAATTTTTTTTAAATTTTTTTTTTTCAAATTTTTTGTTCTTGAAAATTTTTTTTTCGAATTTTTATTTTCAATTTTTTTTTAAATTTTTTTTAAAATTTTTTTTTGAAATTTTATTTTTCGAAATTTTTTTTCGAATTTTTTTTAAATTTTTTTTTTAATTTTTTTTTGTAAATTTTTTTTTTTAAATTTTTTTAAAATTTTTTTTTTTTTTATTTTTTTAAAATTTTTTTTTTCAAATTTTTTGTTCTTGAAAATTTTTTTTTCGAATTTTTATTTTCAATTTTTTTTTAAATATTTAAAAAAATTTTTTTTTTTTTTTTTGAAATTTTTTTTTTCGAAAATTTTTTTGAAATTTTTTTTTAAATTTTTTTTTTTTAATTTTTTTTTTGAAATTTTTTTTTTTGAAATTTTTTTTTGAAATTTTATTTTTTCGAAAATTTTTTTGAAATTTTTTTTGAAATTTTTTTTTGAAAATTTTTTTAAATTTTTTATTTTCAAATTTTTTGTTCTTGAAAATTTTTTTTTCGAATTTTTATTTTCAATTTTTTTTTAAATTTTTTTTTGAATTTTTTTTTTTCGAAATTTTTTTTTGAAAAATTTTTTTTTTAAATTTTTTTAAAAATTTTTTTTTTTAATTTTTTTTTTGAAATTTTTTTAAAATTTTTTCTGAATTTTTTTTGAAACTGTTTTGGAAATTTTTTTTTTTTTGAAAATATTTTTTAAATTTTTTTTTTTTTTTTGAAATTTTTCTTTTTCGAAAATTTTTTTGAAATTTTTTTTTTTGAAAATTCTTTTTTCGAATTTTTTTTAATTTTTTTTTAAATTTTTTTTTAAAATTTTTTTAAAAATTTTTTTTTTGAAATTTTTTTTTTGAAAATTTTTTTTTTCGAAAATTTTTTTTTTGAAATTTTTTTGAAATTTTTTTTTTGAAAAATTTTTTTTTTGAAATTTTTTTTTTGAAATTTTTTTTTTTGAAATTTTTTTTTTCGAAAATTTTTTTGAAATTTTTATTAAATTTTTTTTTTGAAATTTTTTTTTTTTTGAAATTTTTTTTTTTTTGAAATTTTTTTTTTGAAAATTTTTTTTTTTGAATTTTTTTTTTTCGAAAATTTTTTTGAAATTTTTTTTTTAATTTTTTTTTGAAATTTTTTTTTTGAAAATTTTTTTTTTTTGAATTTTTTTTTTTTCGAAAATTTTTTTGAAATTTTTTTTTAAATTTTTTTTTTTAATTTTTTTTTTGAAATTTTTTTTTGAAAATTTTTTTTTCAATTTTTTTTAAATTTTTTTTTTGAAATTTTTTTTTCAATTTTTTTTTAAATTTTTTTTTAAAATTTTTTTTTTGAATTTTTTTTAAAATTTTTTTTCTGAAAATTTTTTAAAATTTTCTTTAAAATTTTTTTTTTAAATTTTTTGTTCTTTAAAATTTTTTTTTTAAATTTTTTGTTCTTGAAATTTTTTTTTTCGAATTTTTATTTTCATTTTTTTTAAAAATTTTTTTTTCATTTTTTTTTAAATTTTTTTTTTGAAATTTTTTTGAAATTTTTTTTTTGAAAAATTTTTTTTTTGAAATTTTTTTTTTTTTAATTTTTTTTTTGAAAATTTTTTTTTTTTGAATTTTTTTTTTCGAAAATTTTTTTGAAATTTTTTTTAAATTTTTTTTTTGAAATTTTTTTTTCAATTTTTTTTTTATTTTTTTTTTAAATTTTTTTTTGAATTTTTTTTTAAATTTTTTTTCTGAAAATTTTTTAAAATTTTCTTTAAAATTTTTTTTTAAAATTTTTTGTTCTTGAAAATGTTTTTTTCGAATTTTTATTTTCATTTTTTTTTAAATTTTTTTTTCATTTTTTTTTAAATTTTTTTTTTGAAATTTTTTTGAATTTTTTTTTTGAAAAATTTTTTTTTTGAAATTATTTTTGAAAATTTTTTTTTTGAAATTTTTTTTTGAAAATTTTTTTTTTGAAATTTTTTTTTTTCGAAAATTTTTTTGAAATTTTTTTTAAAATTTTTTGTTCTTGAAAATTTTTTTTTCGAATTTTTATTTTCAATTTTTTTTTAAATTTTTTTTTTGGAATTTTTTTTAAATTTTGTTTTTGAAAATTTTTTTTTTTTAAATTTTTTTTTTGAAATTTTTTTTTTCAAATTTTTTTTTTGAAATTTTATTTTTTCGAAAATTTTTTTGAAATTTTTTTTGAAATTTTTTTTTGAAAAGTTTTTTAAAATTTTTTTTTTCAAATTTTTTGTTCTTGAAAATTTTTTTTTCGAATTTTTATTTTCAATTTTTTTTTAAATTTTATTTTTTCGAAATTTTTTTTGAAATTTTTTTTGAAATTTTTTTTTTGAAATTTTTTTAAATTTTTTTTTTCGAAAATTTTTTTGAAATTTTTTTTTTGAAAATTTTTTTTTCGAATTTTTTTTTCAATTTTTTTCAAATTTTATTTTTTCGAAAATTTTTTTGAAATTTTTTTTGAAATTTTTTTTTTGAAATTTTTTTAAATTTTTTTTTTTGAAATTTTTTTTTTCGAAATTTTTTTTCGAATTTTTTAAAAATTTTTTTTGAAATTTTTTTTTCGAAAATTTTTTTGAAATTTTTTTTTTCGAAATTTTTTTTCGAATTTTTTTTAAATTTTTTTTTAAATTTTTTTTTGAAAAATTTTTTTTCAAAATTTTTTTAAAAATT
>OX101822.2:29486627-29504127 GCA_944452925.2 Chrysolina oricalcia | reverse complement strand
TTAAAATTTTTTTTTTTAATTTTCTGTTCTTGAAAAGTTTTTTTCGAATTTATATTTTCAATTTTTTTTAAAATTTTTTTTTTGAAATTTTTAAAAAATTTTTTTTTTGAAAATTTTTTTTTCGAAATTTTTTTTCGAATTTTTTTTTAAATTTTTTTTAAAATTTATGTTTGAAAAATTTTTTTTTAAAATTTTTTTAAAATTTTTTTTTTAAATTTTTTTTTTGAAATTTTTTTAAAATTTTTTCTGAATTTTTTTTGAAATTTTTTTTTTTTGAAAATATTTTTTAAAATTTTTTTTTTTTTTTGAAAATTTTTTTTTTTGAAATTTTTTTTTTCGAAAATTTTTTTGAAATTTTTTTTTTGAAAATTCTTTTTTCGAATTTTTTTTTCAATTTTTTTTTAAATTTTTTTTTTGAAATTTTTTTTTTTGAAATTTTTTAAAAAATTTTTTTTTGAAAATTTTTTTTTCGAAATTTTTTTTCGAATTTTTGTTTGAAAAATTTTTTTTTTAAATTTTTTTAAAATTTTTGTTTGAAAAATTTTTTTTTTAAATTTTTTTAAAATTTTTTTTTTTAATTTTTTTTTTTCGAAAATTTTTTTGAAATTTTTTTTGAAATTTTTTTTTGAAAATTTTTTTAAATTTTTTATTTTCAAATTTTTTGTTCTTGAAAATTTTTTTTTCGAATTTTTATTTTCAATTTTTTTTTTAATTTTTTTTTGAATTTTTTTTTTTCGAAATTTTTTTTTGAAAAATTTTTTTTAAAAATTTTTTTAAAAATTTTTTTTTTTAATTTTTTTTTTGAAATTTTTTTAAAATTTTTTCTGAATTTTTTTTGAAACTGTTTTGGAAATTTTTTTTTTTTTTGAAAATATTTTTTAAATTTTTTTTTTTTTGAAATTTTTCTTTTTCGAAAATTTTTTTGAAATTTTTTTTTTTGAAAATTCTTTTTTCGAATTTTTTTAAATTTTTTTTTAAATTTTTTTTTTAAATTTTTTTAAAAATTTTTTTTTTGAAATTTTTTTTTTGAAAATTTTTTTTTTCGAAAATTTTTTTTTTGAAATTTTTTTGAAATTTTTTTTTTGAAAAATTTTTTTTTTGAAATTTTTTTTTTGAAATTTTTTTTTTTGAAATTTTTTTTTTCGAAAATTTTTTTGAAATTTTTATTAAATTTTTTTTTTGAAATTTTTTTTTTTTTGAAATTTTTTTTTTGAAAATTTTTTTTTTTGAATTTTTTTTTTCGAAAATTTTTTTGAAATTTTTTTTTAAATTTTTTTTTGAAATTTTTTTTTTGAAAATTTTTTTTTTTTGAATTTTTTTTTTTTCGAAAATTTTTTTGAAATTTTTTTTTAAATTTTTTTTTTAAATTTTTTTTTTGAAATTTTTTTTTGAAAATTTTTTTTTCAATTTTTTTTAAATTTTTTTTTTGAAATTTTTTTTTCAATTTTTTTTTAAATTTTTTTTTAAAATTTTTTTTTTGAATTTTTTTTAAAATTTTTTTTCTGAAATTTTTTTAAAATTTTCTTTAAAATTTTTTTTTTAAATTTTTTGTTCTTTAAAATTTTTTTTTAAAATTTTTTGTTCTTGAAATTTTTTTTTTCGAATTTTTATTTTCATTTTTTTTAAAAATTTTTTTTAAATTTTTTTTTTAATTTTTTTTTTGAAATTTTTTTGAAATTTTTTTTTTGAAAAATTTTTTTTTTGAAATTTTTTTTTTTTAAATTTTTTTTTTGAAAATTTTTTTTTTTGAATTTTTTTTTTCGAAAATTTTTTTGAAATTTTTTTGAAATTTTTTTTTTGAAATTTTTTTTTCAATTTTTTTTTTTTATTTTTTTTTAAAATTTTTTTTGAATTTTTTTTTAAATTTTTTTTCTGAAAATTTTTTAAAATTTTCTTTAAAATTTTTTTTTTAAATTTTTTGTTCTTGAAAATTTTTTTTTCGAATTTTTATTTTCATTTTTTTTTAAATTTTTTTTTCATTTTTTTTTAAATTTTTTTTTTGAAATTTTTTTGAAATTTTTTTTTTGAAAAAATTTTTTTTTGAAATTATTTTTGAAAATTTTTTTTTTGAAATTTTTTTTTGAAAATTTTTTTTTTGAAATTTTTTTTTTTCGAAAATTTTTTTGAAATTTTTTTTTTAATTTTTTGTTCTTGAAAATTTTTTTTTCGAATTTTTATTTTCAATTTTTTTTTAAATTTTTTTTTTGGAATTTTTTTTAAATTTTGTTTTTGAAAATTTTTTTTTTTTTAATTTTTTTTTTGAAATTTTTTTTTTCAAATTTTTTTTTTTAAATTTTATTTTTTCGAAAATTTTTTTGAAATTTTTTTTGAAATTTTTTTTTGAAAATTTTTTTAAAATTTTTTTTTTCAAATTTTTTGTTCTTGAAAATTTTTTTTTCGAATTTTTATTTTCAATTTTTTTTTTAAATTTTATTTTTTCGAAATTTTTTTTGAAATTTTTTTTGAAATTTTTTTTTTGAAATTTTTTTAAATTTTTTTTTTCGAAAATTTTTTTGAAATTTTTTTTTTGAAAATTTTTTTTTCGAATTTTTTTTTCAATTTTTTTCAAATTTTATTTTTTCGAAAATTTTTTTGAAATTTTTTTTGAAATTTTTTTTTTGAAATTTTTTTAAATTTTTTTTTTGAAAATTTTTTTTTCGAAATTTTTTTTCGAATTTTTTAAAAATTTTTTTTGAAATTTTTTTTTTCGAAAATTTTTTTGAAATTTTTTTTTTCGAAATTTTTTTTCGAATTTTTTTTAAATTTTTTTTTAAATTTTTTTTTGAAAAATTTTTTTTCAAAATTTTTTTAAAAATTTTTTTTTTAAATTTTTTTAAAATTTTTTTTTTCAAATTTTTTGTTCTTGAAAATTTTTTTTTCGAATTTTTATTTTCAATTTTTTTTTAAATATTTTTTAAAATTTTTTTTTTTTTTTGAAATTTTTTTTTTCGAAAATTTTTTTGAAATTTTTTTTTAAAATTTTTTTTTTTAATTTTTTTTTTGAAATTTTTTTTTTTGAAACTTTTTTTTGAAATTTTATTTTTTCGAAAATTTTTTTGAAATTTTTTTTGAAATTTTTTTTTGAAAATTTTTTTAAATTTTTTATTTTCAAATTTTTTGTTCTTGAAAATTTTTTTTTCGAATTTTTATTTTCAATTTTTTTTTAAATTTTTTTTGAATTTTTTTTTTTCGAAATTTTTTTTTGAAAAATTTTTTTTTTAAATTTTTTTAAAAATTTTTTTTTTAAATTTTTTTTTTGAAATTTTTTTAAAATTTTTTCTAAATTTTTTTTGAAACTGTTTTGGAAATTTTTTTTTTTTGAAAATATTTTTAAAAATTTTTTTTTTTTTTTGAAATTTTTCTTTTTCGAAAATTTTTTTGAAATTTTTTTTTTGAAAATTCTTTTTTCGAATTTTTTTTTAAATTTTTTTTTAAATTTTTTTTTTGAAATTTTTTTAAAATTTTTTTTTTGAAATTTTTTTTTTTGAAATTTTTTTTTTTGAAAATTTTTTTTTTTTGAAATTTTTTTTTTCGAAAATTTTTTTGAATTTTTTTTTTAAATTTTTTTTTTCGAATTTTTTTTCAATTTTTTTTTAATTTTTTTTTTGAAATTTTTTTTTCAATTTTTTTTTTAAATTTTTTTTTTGAATTTATTTTAAAATTTTTTTTCTGAAATTTTTTTAAAATTTTCTTTAAAATTTTTTTTTTAAATTTTTTGTTCTTGAAAATTTTTTTTTCGAATTTTTATTTTCAATTTTTTTTTTAATTTTTTTTTTGAAATTTTTTTTTTTGAATTTTTTTTTTTGAAATTTTTTTTTTTTGAAATTTTTTTTTTTCGAATTTTTTTAAATTTTTTTTAAAATTTTTTTTAAAATTTTTTTTCGAATTTTTTTAAAATTTTTTTTTTAATTTTTTTTTTGAAAATTTTTTTTTTAATTTTTTTAAAAATTTTTGTTTTTAATTTTTTTTTTGAAATTTTTTTAAATTTTTTTCTGATTTTTTTTTGAAACTGTTTTTGAAATTTTTTTTTTTTGAAAATATTTTTAAAAATTTTTTTTTTTTTGAAAATTTTTTGTTCTTGAAAATTTTTTTTTCGAATTTTTATTTTCATTTTTTTTTAAATTTTTTTTTCATTTTTTTTTTCATTTTTTTTTTGAAATTTTTTTTTTTTTAATTTTGTTTTTGAAAATTTTTTTTTTTTTAAATTTTTTTTTTGAAATTTTTTTTTTTTTAATTTTTTTTTTTGAAATTTTATTTTTTCGAAAATTTTTTTGAAATTTTTTTTGAAAATTTTTTTTTTTAATTTTTTTTTTCGAAAATTTTTTTGAAATTTTTTTTTAAATTTTTTTTTAAATTTTTTTTTTGAAATTTTTTTAAATTTTTTTTTCGAAATTTTTTTTCGAATTTTTTTAAATTTTTTTTTTAATTTTTTTTTTTTAATTTTTTTAAAAATTTTTTTTTTGAAATTTTTTTTTTGAATTTTTTTTTGAATTTTTTTTTTAATTTTTATTTTTAAATTTTTTTAAATTTTTTTTTTTTTTTTTTTTTTTTTCGAATTTTTTTTCGAATTTTTTTTAATTTTTTTTTTAAATTTTTTTAAAAATTTTTTTTTGAAATTTTTTTTAAATTTTTTTTTTGAAATTTTTTTAAATTTTTTTTTTTTTAATTTTTTTTTCGAAATTTTTTTTCGAATTTTTTTTAATTTTTTTTTTAATTTTTTTTTTTAAATTTTTTTAAAAATTTTTTTTTTGAAATTTTTTTTTTGAAAATTTTTTTTTTCGAAAATTTTTTTTTTGAAATTTTTTTGAAATTTTTTTTTTGAAAAATTTTTTTTTTGAAATTTTTTTTTTGAAATTTTTTTTTTTTAAATTTTTTTTTTTGAAAATTTTTTTGAAATTTTTTTTAAATTTTTTTTTTGAAATTTTTTTTTTTTTGAAATTTTTTTTTTGAAAATTTTTTTTTTGAAATTTTTTTTTTTTTAATTTTTTTTTTGAAAATTTTTTTTTTTGAATTTTTTTTTTCGAAAATTTTTTTGAAATTTTTTTTAAATTTTTTTTTTGAAATTTTTTTTTCAATTTTTTTTTTTATTTTTTTTTAAAATTTTTTTTTGAATTTTTTTTTAAATTTTTTTCCTGAAATTTTTTTAAAATTTTCTTTAAAATTTTTTTTTTTAATTTTTTGTTCTTGAAAATTTTTTTTTCGAATTTTCATTTTCATTTTTTTTAAAATTTTTTTTAAATTTTTTTTTAAATTTTTTTTTTGAAATTTTTTTGAAATTTTTTTTTTGAAAAATTTTTTTTTTGAAATTTTTTTTTTGAAAATTTTTTTTTTGAAATTTTTTTTTTGAAAATTTTTTTTTTGAAATTTTTTTTTTTCGAAAATTTTTTTGAAATTTTTTTTTAAATTTTTTGTTCTTGAAAATTTTTTTTTCGAATTTTTATTTTCAATTTTTTTGAAATTTTTTTTTTGAAAAATTTTTTTTTTGAAATTTTTTTTTTGAAAATTTTTTTTTTGAAATTTTTTTTTTGAAAATTTTTTTTTTGAAATTTTTTTTTTCGAAAATTTTTTTGAAATTTTTTTTAAAATTTTTTTTTTTAATTTTTTTTTTGAAATTTTTTTTTTTGAAATTTTTTTTTGAAATTTTATTTTTTCGAAAATTTTTTTGAAATTTTTTTTGAAATTTTTTTTTGAAAATTTTTTTAAATTTTTTATTTTCAAATTTTTTGTTCTTGAAAATTTTTTTTTCGAATTTTTATTTTCAATTTTTTTTTAAATTTTTTTTTGAATTTTTTTTTTTCGAAATTTTTTTTTGAAAAATTTTTTTTTTAAATTTTTTTAAAAATTTTTTTTTTAAATTTTTTTTTTAAAATTTTTTTAAAATTTTTTCTGAATTTTTTTTGAAACTGTTTTGGAAATTTTTTTTTTTTGAAAATATTTTTTAAAATTTTTTTTTTTTTTTTGAAATTTTTCTTTTTCGAAAATTTTTTTGAAATTTTTTTTTTTGAAAATTCTTTTTTCGAATTTTTTTTTAAATTTTTTTTTAAATTTTTTTTTGAAATTTTTTTAAAATTTTTTTTTTGAAATTTTTTTTTTTGAAATTTTTTTTTTCGAAAATTTTTTTGAATTTTTTTTTTAAATTTTTTTTTTCGAAAATTTTTTTGAAATTTTTTTTTTGAAAATTTTATTTTTCGAATTTTTTTTTCAATTTTTTTTTAATTTTTTTTTTGAAATTTTTTTTTCAATTTTTTTTAAAATTTTTTTTTTAAATTTTTTTTTTTGAATTTTTTTTTAAATTTTTTTTCTGAAAATTTTTTAAAATTTTCTTTAAAATTTTTTTTTTAAATTTTTTGTTCTTGAAAATTTTTTTTTCGAATTTTTATTTTCATTTTTTTTAAAATTTTTTTCATTTTTTTTTTCATTTTTTTTTTTTAATTTTTTTGAAATTTTTTTTTTGAAAAATTTTTTTTTCGAAATTTTTTTTCGAATTTTTTTAAATTTTTTTTTTAATTTTTTTTTTTTAATTTTTTTAAAAATTTTTTTTTTGAAAATTTTTTTAATTTTTTTTTTTTAATTTTTTGTTCTTGAAAATTTTTTTTTCGAATTTTTATTTTCAATTTTTTTTTTAATTTTTTTTTTGAAATTTTTTTTTTGAATTTTTTTTTGAAATTTTTTTTTTTGAAATTTTTTTTTTTCGAATTTTTTTAAATTTTTTTTTAAATTTTTTTTAAAATTTTTTTTCGAATTTTTTTAAAATTTTTTTTTTAATTTTTTTTTTGAAAATTTTTTTTTTAATTTTTTTAAAAATTTTTGTTTTTAATTTTTTTTTTGAAATTTTTTTAAATTTTTTTCTGAATTTTTTTTGAAACTGTTTTTGAAATTTTTTTTTTTTGAAAATATTTTAAAAAAATTTTTTTTTTTGAAATTTTTTTTTGAAATTTTTTTTTTCGAAAATTTTTTTGAAATTTTTTTTGAAATTTTTTTTTGAAAATTTTTTTAAAATTTTTTTTTTAATTTTCTGTTCTTGAAAAGTTTTTTTCGAATTTATATTTTCAATTTTTTTTAAAATTTTTTTTTTGAAATTTTTTAAAAATTTTTTTTTTGAAAATTTTTTTTTCGAAATTTTTTTTCGAATTTTTTTTTTAATTTTTTTTAAAATTTTTGTTTGAAAAATTTTTTTTTTAAATTTTTTTAAAATTTTTTTTTTAAATTTTTTTTTTGAAATTTTTTTAAAATTTTTTCTGAATTTTTTTTTAATATTTTTTTTTTTTGAAAATATTTTTTAAAATTTTTTTTTTTTTTTGAAAATTTTTTTTTTTGAAATTTTTTTTTTCGAAAATTTTTTTGAAATTTTTTTTTTGAAAATTCTTTTTTCGAATTTTTTTTTAAATTTTTTTTTAAATTTTTTTTTTGAAAATTTTTTTTTCGAAATTTTTTTTCGAATTATTTTTAATTTTTTTTTAAAATTTTTTTTTGAAAAATTTTTTTTTTTTATTTTTTAAAAAAATTTTTTTTTAATTTTTTTTTTGAAATTTTTTTTAAATTTTTATTTTATTTTTTTTTTCGAAATTTTTTTTTAAATTTTTTTTTTTAAATTTTTTTTTCGAAATATTTTTTCTAATTTTTTTTTTCAATTTTTTTTGAATTTTTTTTTTGAAAATTTTTTTAAATTTTTTTTAAAAATTTTTTATTCAATTTTTTTTAAAATTTTTTTTAAATTTTTTTTTTGAAATTTTTTTAAATTTTTTTTTTGAATTTTTTTTTCGAATTTTTTTAAAATTTTTTTTAAAATTTTTTTTTGAAAATTTTTTAAAATTTTTTCTGAATTTTTTTTGAAACTGTTTTTGAAATTTTTTTTTTTTGAAAATATTTTTTTAAATTTTTTTTTTTTGAAATTTTTCTTTTTCGAAAATTTTTTTGAAATTTTTTTTTTTGAAAATTCTTTTTTCGAATTTTTTTTTCAATTTTTTTTTTAATTTTTTTTTTGAAATTTTTTTTAAATTTTTTTTTTGAAATTTTTTTTTTTTGAAATTTTTTTTTTGAAAAATTTTTTTTTTTGAAATTTTTTTTTTTCGAAAATTTTTTTGAAATTTTTTTTGAAATTTTTTTTTTTAATTTTTTTTCTCGAAAATTTTTTTGAAATTTTTTTTTTTGAAAATTTTTTTTTTCGAATTTTTTTTTCAATTTTTTTTTTAATTTTTTTTTTTGAAATTTTTTTTTCAATTTTTTTTAAAATTTTTTTAAAAATTTTTTTTTTGAATTTTTTTTTAAATTTTTTTTTTCAATTTTTTTTTAATTTTTTTTAAATTTTTTTTTGAAATTTTTTTAAAATTTTTTTTTAAATTTTTGTTTAAAATTTTTTGTTCTTGAAAATTTTTTTTTCGAATTTTTATTTTCATTTTTTTTTAAATTTTTTTTTCAATTTTTTTTAAATTTTTTTTTCGAAAATTTTTTTGAAATTTTTTTTTTTGAAAATTTTTTTTTTCGAATTTTTTTTAATTTTTTTTTTAATTTTTTTTTGAAATTTTTTTTTAAATTTTTTTTTAAAATTTTTTTTTTGAATTTTTTTTTAAATTTTTTTTCTGAAAATTTTTTTTTTTGAAATTTTTTTGAAATTTTTTTTTAAATTTTTTTTTTCAATTTTTTAAAAATTTTTTTTAAATTTTTTTTTGAAATTTTTTTAAAATTTTCTTTAAAATTTTTTTTTTAATTTTTTGTTCTTGAAAATTTTTTTTTCGAATTTTTATTTTCATTTTTTTTTAAATTTTTTTTCAATTTTTTTTAAATTTTTTGTTCTTGAAAATTTTTTTTAAAAATTTTTTGTTCTTGAAAATTTTTTTTTCGAATTTTTATTTTCAATTTTTTTTTTAATTTTTTTCGAATTTTTTTAAAAAATTTTTTTTAATTTTTTTTTTGAAAATTTTTTTTTTAAATTTTTTAAAAATTTTTTTTTTAATTTTTTTTTTGAAAATTTTTTAAATTTTTTTCTGAATTTTTTTTGAAACTGTTTTTGAAATTTTTTTTTTTGAAAATATTTAAAAAAAATTTTTTTTTTTTTTGAAAATTTTTTTTTTGAAATTTTTTTTTTCGAAAATTTTTTTGAAATTTTTTTTTAAATTTTTTTTTGAAATTTTTTTTTTCGAAAATTTTTTTTTTGAAAATTTTTTTTTCGAATTTTTTTTTCAATTTTTTTCAAATTTTATTTTTTCCAAAATTTTTTTGAAATTTTTTTTGAAATTTTTTTTTTGAAATTTTTTTAAATTTTTTTTTTTGAAAATTTTTTTTTCGAAATTTTTTTTCGAATTTTTTAAAAATTTTTTTTGAAATTTTTTTTTTCGAAAATTTTTTTGAAATTTTTTTTGAAATTTTTTTTTGAAAATTTTTTTAAAATTTTTTTTTTAACTTTTTTGTTCTTGAAAATTTTTTTTTCGAATTTTTATTTTCAATTTTTTTTTAAATTTTTTTTTTGAAATTTTTTTTCGAATTTTTTTTTCGAATTTTTTTAAAATTTTTTTTTGAAATTTTTTTTTTTTATTTTTTTAAAAAATTTTTTTTTTAATTTTTTTTGAAATTTTTTTAAAATTTTTTCTGAATTTTTTTTGAAACTGTTTTTGAAATTTTTTTTTTTTGAAAATATTTTTTTTTAAATTTTTCTTTTTTTTTGAAAATTTTTTTTTTGAAATTTTTTTTTTTTGAAAATTCTCTTTTCTAATTTTTTTTTCAATTTTTTTTTTATTTTTTTTTTCAATTTTTTTTTAAAAATTTTTTTTAAATTTTTTTTTTGAAAATTTTTTTTTCGAATTTTTTTTTTCGAATTTTTTTAAAATTTTTTTTTGAAATTTTTTTTTTTATTTTTTTTAAAAAATTTTTTTAAATTTTTTTTGAAACTGTTTTTGAAATTTTTTTTTCATTTTTTTTTTCATTTTTTTTAAAATTTTTTTGAAATTTTTTTTTTGAAAAATTTTTTTTTTGAAATTTTTTTTCGAATTTTTTTAAATTTTTTTTTTAATTTTTTTTTAAATTTTTTTAAAAATTTTTTTTTTGAAAATTTTTTTAATTTTTTTTTTTTAATTTTTTGTTCTTGAAAATTTTTTTTTCGAATTTTTATTTTCAAATTTTTTTTTAATTTTTTTTTTGAAATTTTTTTTTTGAATTTTTTTTTTTGAAATTTTTTTTTTTGAAATTTTTTTTTTTCGAATTTTTTTAAATTTTTTTTTAAATTTTTTTTAAAATTTTTTTTCGAATTTTAAAATTTTTTTTTTAATTTTTTTTTTGAAAATTTTTTTTTTAATTTTTTTAAAAATTTTTGTTTTTAATTTTTTTTTTGAAATTTTTTTAAATTTTTTTCTGAATTTTTTTTGAAACTGTTTTTGAAATTTTTTTTTTTTGAAAATATTTTAAAAAAATTTTTTTTTTTTTGAAAATTTTTTGTTCTTGAAAATTTTTTTTTCGAATTTTTATTTTCATTTTTTTTTAAATTTTTTTTTCATTTTTTTTTTCATTTTTTTTTTGAAATTTTTTTTTTTTTTTTTTTTTGTTTTTGAAAATTTTTTTTTTTTAAAATTTTTTTTTTAAATTTTTTTTTTTAAATTTTTTTTTTGAAATTTTATTTTTTCGAAAATTTTTTTGAAATTTTTTTTGAAAATTTTTTTTTTAAATTTTTTTTTTTCGAAAATTTTTTTGAAATTTTTTTTTAAATTTTTTTTTAAATTTTTTTTTTGAAATTTTTTTAAATTTTTTTTTCGAAATTTTTTTTCGAATTTTTTTAAATTTTTTTTTAAATTTTTTTTTTTAAATTTTTTTTTAAATTTTTTTTTTTAAATTTTTTTAAAAATTTTTTTTTTGAAATTTTTTTTTTGAAATTTTTTTTTTAATTTTTTTTTTAATTTTTTTTTTAATTTTTTTAAATTTTTTTTTTTTTTTTTTTTTTTTCGAATTTATTTTCGAATTTTTTTCAATTTTTTTTTTTTAATTTTTTTAAATTTTTTTTTTTTAAATTTTTTTTTTGAAATTTTTTTTTTAATTTTTTTTTTAATTTTTTTTTTTAATTTTTTTAAATTTTTTTTTTTTTTTTTTTTTTCGAATTTATTTTCGAATTTTTTTCAATTTTTTTTTTGAAATTTTTTTAAATTTTTTTTTTTTAAATTTTTTTTTTGAAATTTTTTTAAATTTTTTTTTTTTAAATTTTTTTTTTGAAATTTTATTTTTTCGAAAATTTTTTTGAAATTTTTTTTGAAAATTTTTTTTTTAAATTTTTTTTTTTCGAAAATTTTTTTGAAATTTTTTTTTAAATTTTTTTTTTAATTTTTTTTTTTAAATTTTTTTAAAAATTTTTTTTTTGAAATTTTTTTTTTGAAAATTTTTTTTTTCGAAAATTTTTTTTTTTGAAATTTTTTTGAAATTTTTTTTTTGAAAAATTTTTTTTTTGAAATTTTTTTTTTGAAATTTTTTTTTTGAAATTTTTTTTTTCGAAAATTTTTTTGAAATTTTTTTTAAATTTTTTTTTTGAAATTTTTTTTTTTTTGAAATTTTTTTTTTGAAAATTTTTTTTTTTGAATTTTTTTTTTTCGAAAATTTTTTTGAAATTTTTTTTTAAATTTTTTTTTGAAATTTTTTTTTTGAAAATTTTTTTTTTTTGAATTTTTTTTTTCGAAAATTTTTTTGAAATTTTTTTTTAAATTTTTTTTTTTAATTTTTTTTCTGAAATTTTTTTTTGAAAATTTTTTTTTCAATTTTTTTTAAATTTTTTTTTTGAAATTTTTTTTTCAATTTTTTTCAAAATTTTTTTTTTTAATTTTTTTTTTGAATTTTTTTTAAAATTTTTTTTCTGAAAATTTTTTAAAATTTTCTTTAAAATTTTTTTTTTTAATTTTTTGTTCTTTAAAATTTTTTTTTTTAATTTTTTGTTCTTGAAAATTTTTTTTTCGAATTTTTATTTTCATTTTTTTTAAAAATTTTTTTTCATTTTTTTTTTAATTTTTTTTTTGAAATTTTTTTTGAAATTTTTTTTTCAATTTTTTTAAAAATTTTTTTTTTTAATTTTTTTTTTGAATTTTTTTTAAAATTTTTTTTCTGAAAATTTTTTAAAATTTTCTTTAAAATTTTTTTTTTTAAATTTTTTGTTCTTTAAAATTTTTTTTTTTAATTTTTTGTTCTTGAAAATTTTTTTTTCGAATTTTTATTTTCATTTTTTTTTAAAATTTTTTTTCATTTTTTTTTTAATTTTTTTTTTGAAATTTTTTTGAAATTTTTTTTTTGAAAAATTTTTTTTTTGAAATTTTTTTTTTTTTAATTTTTTTTTTGAAAAATTTTTTTTTTGAATTTTTTTTTTCGAAAATTTTTTTGAAATTTTTTTTTAATTTTTTTTTTGAAATTTTTTTTTCAATTTTTTTTTTTATTTTTTTTTTAAATTTTTTTTTGAATTTTTTTTAAATTTTTTTTCTGAAAATTTTTTAAAATTTTCTTTAAAATTTTTTTTTTAAATTTTTTGTTCTTGAAAATTTTTTTTTCGAATTTTTATTTTCATTTTTTTTTAAATTTTTTTTTCATTTTTTTTAAAATTTTTTTTTTGAAATTTTTTTGAAATTTTATTTTTGAAAAATTTTTTTTTTTAAATTTTTTTTTTGAAAATTTTTTTTTTGAAATTTTTTTTTTGAAAATTTTTTTTTTTCGAAAATTTTTTCGAAATTTTTTTTTAAATTTTTTGTTCTTGAAAATTTTTTTTTCGAATTTTTATTTTCAATTTTTTTTTAAATTTTTTTTTTGGAATTTTTTTTAAATTTTGTTTTTGAAAATTTTTTTTTTTTTAAATTTTTTTTTTGAAATTTTTTTTTTAAATTTTTTTTTTGAAATTTTATTTTTTCGAAAATTTTTTTGAAATTTTTTTTGAAATTTTTTTTTGAAAATTTTTTTAAAATTTTTTTTTTCAAATTTTTTGTTCTTGAAAATTTTTTTTTCGAATTTTTATTTTCAATTTTTTTTTAAATTTTTTTTAAATTTTTTTTTTTTTTTTTGAAATTTTTTTTTTCGAAAATTTTTTTGAAATTTTTTTTAAAATTTTTTTTTTTTAATTTTTTTTTTGAAATTTTTTTTTTTGAAATTTTTTTTTGAAATTTTATTTTTTCGAAAATTTTTTTGAAATTTTTTTTGAAATTTTTTTTTGAAAATTTTTTTAAATTTTTTATTTTCAAATTTTTTGTTCTTGAAAATTTTTTTTTCGAATTTTTATTTTCATTTTTTTTTCATTTTTTTTTTCATTTTTTTTTTGAAATTTTTTTTTTTTAAATTTTGTTTTTGAAAATTTTTTTTTTTTTTAATTTTTTTTTGAATTTTTTTTTTTTTAATTTTTTTTTTGAAATTTTTTTTTTGAAATTTTTTTTTAATTTTTTTTTTTAATTTTTTTTTTTAATTTTATTAAATTTTTTTTTTTTTTTTTTTTCGAATTTTTTTTCGAATTTTTTTTTATTTTTTTTTTTAATTTTTTAAAAAATTTTTTTTTGAAATTTTTTTTAAATTTTTTTTTTGAAATTTTTTTAAATTTTTTTTTTTAAATTTTTTTTTGAAATTTTTTTTCGAATTTTTTTAAATTTTTTTTTCAATTTTTTTTTTTAAATTTTTTTAAAAATTTTTTTTTTGAAATTTTTTTTTTGAAAATTTTTTTTTTCGAAAATTTTTTTTTTGAAATTTTTTTGAAATTTTTTTTTTGAAAAATTTTTTTTTTGAAATTTTTTTTTTGAAATTTTTTTTTTTGAAATTTTTTTTTTCGAAAATTTTTTTGAAATTTTTTTTAAATTTTTTTTTTGAAATTTTTTTTTTTTTGAAATTTTTTTTTTGAAAATTTTTTTTTTTGAATTTTTTTTTTTCGAAACTTTTTTTGAAATTTTTTTTTAAATTTTTTTTTGAAATTTTTTTTTTGAAAATTTTTTTTTTTTGAATTTTTTTTTTTCGAAAATTTTTTTGAAATTTTTTTTTAAATTTTTTTTTTTAATTTTTTTTCTGAAATTTTTTTTTGAAAATTTTTTTTTCAATTTTTTTTAAATTTTTTTTTTGAAATTTTTTTTTCAATTTTTTTTAAAATTTTTTTTTTAAATTTTTTTTTTGAATTTTTTTTAAAATTTTTTTTCTGAAAATTTTTTAAAATTTTCTTTAAAATTTTTTTTTTAAATTTTTTGTTCTTTAAAATTTTTTTTTTTAATTTTTTGTTCTTGAAAATTTTTTTTTCGAATTTTTATTTTCATTTTTTTTAAAAATTTTTTTTCATTTTTTTAAAAATTTTTTTTTTGAAATTTTTTTGAAATTTTTTTTTTGAAAAATTTTTTTTTTGAAATTTTTTTTTTTTTAAATTTTTTTTTTGAAAATTTTTTTTTTTGAATTTTTTTTTTCGAAAATTTTTTTGAAATTTTTTTTTAATTTTTTTTTGAAATTTTTTTTTCAATTTTTTTTTTATTTTTTTTTAAATTTTTTTTTGAATTTTTTTTAAATTTTTTTTCTGAAAATTTTTTAAAATTTTCTTTAAAATTTTTTTTTAAAATTTTTTGTTCTTGAAAATTTTTTTTTCGAATTTTTATTTTCATTTTTTTTTAAATTTTTTTTTCATTTTTTTTTAAATTTTTTTTTTGAAATTTTTTTGAAATTTTTTTTTTGAAAAATTTTTTTTTTGAAATTTTTTTTTTGAAAATTTTTTTTTTGAAATTTTTTTTTTGAAAATTTTTTTTTTGAAATTTTTTTTTTTCGAAAATTTTTTTGAAATTTTTTTTTAAATTTTTTGTTCTTGAAAATTTTTTTTTCGAATTTTTATTTTCAATTTTTTTTTAAATTTTTTTTTTGGAATTTTTTTTAAATTTTGTTTTTGAAAATTTTTTTTTTTTTAAATTTTTTTTTTGAAATTTTTTTTTTTAAATTTTTTTTTTGAAATTTTATTTTTTCGAAAATTTTTTTTAAATTTTTTTTGAAATTTTTTTTTGAAAATTTTTTTAAAATTTTTTTTTTCAAATTTTTTGTTCTTGAAAATTTTTTTTTCGAATTTTTATTTTCAATTTTTTTTTAATTTTTTTTAAATTTTTTTTTTTTTTTGAAATTTTTTTTTTCGAAAATTTTTTTGAAATTTTTTTTAAAATTTTTTTTTTTAATTTTTTTTTTGAAATTTTTTTTTTTGAAATTTTTTTTTTCGAAAATTTTTTTGAAATTTTTTTGAAATTTTTTTTTTGAAATTTTTTTTTTTTTGAAATTTTTTTTTTGAAAATTTTTTTTTTTGAATTTTTTTTTTTCGAAAATTTTTTTGAAATTTTTTTTTAAATTTTTTTTTGAAATTTTTTTTTTGAAAATTTTTTTTTTTTGAATTTTTTTTTTTCGAAAATTTTTTTGAAATTTTTTTTTAAATTTTTTTTTTTTATTTTTTTTCTGAAATTTTTTTTTGAAAATTTGTTTTTCAATTTTTTTTAAATTTTTTTTTTGAAATTTTTTTTTCAATTTTTTTTAAAATTTTTTTTTAAAATTTTTTTTTTGAATTTTTTTTAAAATTTTTTTTCTGAAAATTTTTTAAAATTTTCTTTAAAATTTTTTTTTTAAATTTTTTGTTCTTTAAAATTTTTTTTTTTAATTTTTTGTTCTTGAAAATTTTTTTTTCGAATTTTTATTTTCATTTTTTTTAAAAATTTTTTTTCATTTTTTTTTAAATTTTTTTTTTGAAATTTTTTTGAAATTTTTTTTTTGAAAAATTTTTTTTTTGAAATTTTTTTTTTTTTAAATTTTTTTTTTGAAAATTTTTTTTTTTGAATTTTTTTTTTCGAAAATTTTTTTGAAATTTTTTTTTAATTTTTTTTTGAAATTTTTTTTTCAATTTTTTTTTTATTTTTTTTTAAATTTTTTTTTGAATTTTTTTTAAATTTTTTTTCTGAAAATTTTTTAAAATTTTCTTTAAAATTTTTTTTTAAAATTTTTTGTTCTTGAAAATTTTTTTTTCGAATTTTTATTTTCATTTTTTTTTAAATTTTTTTTTCATTTTTTTTTAAATTTTTTTTTTGAAATTTTTTTGAAATTTTTTTTTTGAAAAATTTTTTTTTTGAAATTTTTTTTTTGAAAATTTTTTTTTTGAAATTTTTTTTTTGAAAATTTTTTTTTTGAAATTTTTTTTTTTCGAAAATTTTTTTGAAATTTTTTTTTAAATTTTTTGTTCTTGAAAATTTTTTTTTCGAATTTTTATTTTCAATTTTTTTTTAAATTTTTTTTTTGGAATTTTTTTTAAATTTTGTTTTTGAAAATTTTTTTTTTTTTAAATTTTTTTTTTGAAATTTTTTTTTTTAAATTTTTTTTTTGAAATTTTATTTTTTCGAAAATTTTTTTGAAATTTTTTTTGAAATTTTTTTTTGAAAATTTTTTTAAAATTTTTTTTTTCAAATTTTTTGTTCTTGAAAATTTTTTTTTCGAATTTTTATTTTCAATTTTTTTTTAATTTTTTTTAAATTTTTTTTTTTTTTTTGAAATTTTTTTTTTCGAAAATTTTTTTGAAATTTTTTTTAAAATTTTTTTTTTAATTTTTTTTTTGAAATTTTTTTTTTTGAAATTTTTTTTTTCGAAAATTTTTTTGAAATTTTTTTGAAATTTTTTTTTTGAAATTTTTTTTTTTTTGAAATTTTTTTTTTGAAAATTTTTTTTTTTGAATTTTTTTTTTTCGAAAATTTTTTTGAAATTTTTTTTTAAATTTTTTTTTGAAATTTTTTTTTTGAAAATTTTTTTTTTTTGAATTTTTTTTTTTCGAAAATTTTTTTGAAATTTTTTTTTAAATTTTTTTTTTTAATTTTTTTTCTGAAATTTTTTTTTGAAAATTTTTTTTTCAATTTTTTTTAAATTTTTTTTTTGAAATTTTTTTTTCAATTTTTTTAAAAATTTTTTTTTTAAATTTTTTTTTTGAATTTTTTTTAAAATTTTTTTTCTGAAAATTTTTTAAAATTTTCTTTAAAATTTTTTTTTTAAATTTTTTGTTCTTTAAAATTTTTTTTTTTAATTTTTTGTTCTTGAAAATTTTTTTTTCGAATTTTTATTTTCATTTTTTTTAAAAATTTTTTTTAATTTTTTTTTAAATTTTTTTTTTGAAATTTTTTTGAAATTTTTTTTTTGAAAAATTTTTTTTTTGAAATTTTTTTTTTTTTAAATTTTTTTTTTGAAAATTTTTTTTTTTGAATTTTTTTTTTCGAAAATTTTTTTGAAATTTTTTTTTAATTTTTTTTTTGAAATTTTTTTTTCAATTTTTTTTTTTATTTTTTTTTTTAATTTTTTTTTGAATTTTTTTTAAATTTTTTTTCTGAAAATTTTTTAAAATTTTCTTTAAAATTTTTTTTTTAAATTTTTTGTTCTTGAAAATTTTTTTTTCGAATTTTTATTTTCATTTTTTTTTAAATTTTTTTTTCATTTTTTTTTAAATTTTTTTTTTGAAATTTTTTTGAAATTTTTTTTTTGAAAAATTTTTTTTTTGAAATTTTTTTTTTGAAAATTTTTTTTTTGAAAT
>OX101822.2:29479127-29481627 GCA_944452925.2 Chrysolina oricalcia | reverse complement strand
TTTTCGAAAAAAAAAAATTTTCAAAAAAAAAATTTCAAAAAAAAAATTTTCAAAAAAAAAATTTCAAAAAAAAAATTTTTCAAAAAAAAAATTTCAAAAAAATTTCAAAAAAAAAATTTTAAAAAAAATGAAAAAAAAATTTTAAAAAAAATGAAAATAAAAATTCGAAAAAAAAATTTTCAAGAACAAAAAATTTGAAAAAAAAAATTTTAAAAAAATTTTCAAAAAAAAATTTCAAAAAAAATTTCAAAAAAATTTTCGAAAAAATAAAATTTCAAAAAAAAAATTTTAAAAAAAAAATTTCAAAAAAAAAATTTAAAAAAAAAAAAATTTTCAAAAACAAAATTTAAAAAAAATTCCAAAAAAAAAATTTAAAAAAAAATTGAAAATAAAAATTCGAAAAAAAAATTTTCAAGAACAAAAAATTTAAAAAAAAATTTCAAAAAAATTTTCGAAAAAAAAAAATTTCAAAAAAAAAATTTTCAAAAAAAAAATTTCAAAAAAAAAATTTTCAAAAAAAAAATTTCAAAAAAAAAATTTTTCAAAAAAAAAATTTCAAAAAAATTTCAAAAAAAAAATTTAAAAAAAAATGAAAAAAAAATTTAAAAAAAAATGAAAATAAAAATTCGAAAAAAAAATTTTCAAGAACAAAAAATTTAAAAAAAAAATTTTAAAGAAAATTTTAAAAAATTTTCAGAAAAAAAATTTAAAAAAAATTAAAAAAAAAATTAAAAAAAAAAATAAAAAAAAAATTGAAAAAAAAATTTCAAAAAAAAAATTAAAAAAAAATTTCAAAAAAATTTTCGAAAAAAAAAATTCAAAAAAAAAAATTTTCAAAAAAAAAATTAAAAAAAAAAAAAATTTCAAAAAAAAAATTTTTCAAAAAAAAAATTTCAAAAAAATTTCAAAAAAAAAATTAAAAAAAAAATGAAAAAAAATTTTTAAAAAAAATGAAAATAAAAATTCGAAAAAAAAATTTTCAAGAACAAAAAATTAAAAAAAAAAATTTTAAAGAACAAAAAATTTAAAAAAAAATTTTAAAGAAAATTTTAAAAAATTTTCAGAAAAAAAATTTTTAAAAAAATTCAAAAAAAAATTTAAAAAAAAAATTTTTTTTTCAATTTTTTTTAAAATTTTTTTTTTAAATTTTTTTTTTGAATTTTTTTAAAAAATTTTTTTCTGAAAATTTTTTAAAATTTTCTTTAAAATTTTTTTTTAAATTTTTTGTTCTTTAAAATTTTTTTTTTAATTTTTTGTTCTTGAAAATTTTTTTTTCGAATTTTTATTTTCATTTTTTTTAAAAATTTTTTTTCATTTTTTTTTAAATTTTTTTTTTGAAATTTTTTTGAAATTTTTTTTTTGAAAAATTTTTTTTTTGAAATTTTTTTTTTTTTTAATTTTTTTTTTGAAAATTTTTTTTTTTGAATTTTTTTTTTCGAAAATTTTTTTGAAATTTTTTTTTAATTTTTTTTTTGAAATTTTTTTTTCATTTTTTTTTAAATTTTTTTTTTGAAATTTTTTTGAAATTTTTTTTTTGAAAATTTTTTTTTTTGAAATTTTTTTTTTGAAAATTTTTTTTTTGAAATTTTTTTTTTGAAAATTTTTTTTTTGAAATTTTTTTTTTCGAAAATTTTTTTGAAATTTTTTTTTAAATTTTTTGTTCTTGAACATTTTTTTTTTCGAATTTTTATTTTCAATTTTTTTTTAAATTTTTTTTTTGGAATTTTTTTTAAATTTTGTTTTTGAAAATTTTTTTTTTTTTTAATTTTTTTTTTGAAATTTTTTTTTTTAAATTTTTTTTTTGAAATTTTATTTTTTCGAAAATTTTTTTGAAATTTTTTTTGAAATTTTTTTTTGAAAATTTTTTTAAAATTTTTTTTTTCAAATTTTTTGTTCTTGAAAATTTTTTTTTCGAATTTTTATTTTCAATTTTTTTTTTTAATTTTTTTTTAAATTTTTTTTTTTTTTGAAATTTTTTTTTTCGAAAATTTTTTTGAAATTTTTTTTAAAATTTTTTTTTTTAATTTTTTTTTTGAAATTTTTTTTTTTGAAATTTTTTTTTTCGAAAATTTTTTTGAAATTTTTTTTAAATTTTTTTTTTGAAATTTTTTTTTTTTTGAAATTTTTTTTTTGAAAATTTTTTTTTTTGAATTTTTTTTTTCGAAAATTTTTTTGAAATTTTTTTTTAAATTTTTTTTTGAAATTTTTTTTTTGAAAATTTTTTTTTTTTGAATTTTTTTTTTTCGAAAATTTTTTTGAAATTTTTTTTTAAATTTTTTTTTTTAATTTTTTTTTTTGAAAATTTTTTTTTTTGAAATTTTTTTTTTCGAAAATTTTTTTAATTTTTTTTTTTAAATTTTTTTTTTTGAAAATTTTTTTTTTTGAAATTTTTTTTTTCGAAAATTTTTTTGAATTTTTTTTTTAAATTTTTTTTTTCGAAAATTTTTTTGAAATTTTTTTTTTGAAAATTTTTTTTTTCGAATTTTTTTTCAATTTTTTT
>OX101822.2:29469127-29474127 GCA_944452925.2 Chrysolina oricalcia | reverse complement strand
TTTTAAATTTTTTTTTTGAAATTTTTTTGAAATTTTTTTTTTGAAAAATTTTTTTTTTGAAATTTTTTTTTTTTTAATTTTTTTTTTGAAAATTTTTTTTTTTTGAATTTTTTTTTTCGAAAATTTTTTTGAAATTTTTTTTAAATTTTTTTTTTGAAATTTTTTTTTCAATTTTTTTTTTTATTTTTTTTTTAAATTTTTTTTTGAATTTTTTTTTAAATTTTTTTTCTGAAAATTTTTTAAAATTTTCTTTAAAATTTTTTTTTTAAATTTTTTGTTCTTGAAAATTTTTTTTTCGAATTTTTATTTTCATTTTTTTTTAAATTTTTTTTTCATTTTTTTTTAAATTTTTTTTTTGAAATTTTTTTGAAATTTTTTTTTTGAAAAATTTTTTTTTTGAAATTATTTTTGAAAATTTTTTTTTTGAAATTTTTTTTTTGAAAATTTTTTTTTTGAAATTTTTTTTAAATTTTTTTTTTGAAATTTTTTTTTCAATTTTTTTTAAAATTTTTTTTTAAAATTTTTTTTTTAAATTTTTTGTTCTTGAAAATTTTTTTTTCGAATTTTTATTTTCATTTTTTTTTAATTTTTTTTTTCATTTTTTTTTAAATTTTTTTTTTAAAATTTTTTTGAAATTTTTTTTTTGAAAAATTTTTTTTTTGAAATTTTTTTTTTGAAAATTTTTTTTTTGAAATTTTTTTTTTGAAAATTTTTTTTTGAAATTTTTTTTTTTCGAAAATTTTTTTGAAATTTTTTTTTAAATTTTTTGTTCTTGAAAATTTTTTTTTCGAATTTTTATTTTCAATTTTTTTTTAAATTTTTTTTTTGGAATTTTTTTTAAATTTTGTTTTTGAAAATTTTTTTTTCGAATTTTTATTTTCAATTTTTTTTAAAATTTTTTTTTGAATTTTTTTTTTTCGAAATTTTTTTTTGAAAAATTTTTTTTTAAAATTTTTTTAAAAATTTTTTTTTTTAATTTTTTTTTTGAAATTTTTTTAAAATTTTTTCTGAATTTTTTTTGAAACTGTTTTGGAAATTTTTTTTTTTTTGAAAATATTTTTTAAATTTTTTTTTTTTTTTTGAAATTTTTCTTTTTCGAAAATTTTTTTGAAATTTTTTTTTTTGAAAATTCTTTTTTCGAATTTTTTTTAATTTTTTTTTTAATTTTTTTTAAAAAATTTTTTAAAAATTTTTTTTTTGAAATTTTTTTTTTGAAAATTTTTTTTTTCGAAAATTTTTTTTTTGAAATTTTTTTTTTGAAAAATTTTTTTTTTGAAATTTTTTTTTTGAAATTTTTTTTTTTGAAATTTTTTTTTTCGAAAATTTTTTTGAAATTTTTATTAAATTTTTTTTTTGAAATTTTTTTTTTTTTGAAATTTTTTTTTTGAAAATTTTTTTTTTTGAATTTTTTTTTTTCGAAAATTTTTTTGAAATTTTTTTTTTAATTTTTTTTTGAAATTTTTTTTTTGAAAATTTTTTTTTTTTGAATTTTTTTTTTTCGAAAATTTTTTTGAAATTTTTTTTTAAATTTTTTTTTTTAATTTTTTTTTTGAAATTTTTTTTTGAAAATTTTTTTTTCAATTTTTTTTAAATTTTTTTTTTGAAATTTTTTTTTCAATTTTTTTTTAAATTTTTTTTTAAAATTTTTTTTTTGAATTTTTTTTAAAATTTTTTTTCTGAAAATTTTTTAAAATTTTCTTTAAAATTTTTTTTTTAAATTTTTTGTTCTTTAAAATTTTTTTTTAAAATTTTTTGTTCTTGAAATTTTTTTTTTCGAATTTTTATTTTCATTTTTTTTAAAAATTTTTTTTTCATTTTTTTTTAAATTTTTTTTTTGAAATTTTTTTGAAATTTTTTTTTTGAAAAATTTTTTTTTTGAAATTTTTTTTTTTTAAATTTTTTTTTTGAAAATTTTTTTTTTTTGAATTTTTTTTTTTGGAAATTTTTTTGAAATTTTTTTTAAATTTTTTTTTTGAAATTTTTTTTTCAATTTTTTTTTTTATTTTTTTTTAAAATTTTTTTTTGAATTTTTTTTTAAATTTTTTTTCTGAAAATTTTTTAAAATTTTCTTTAAAATTTTTTTTTTAAATTTTTTGTTCTTGAAAATTTTTTTTTCGAATTTTTATTTTCATTTTTTTTTAAATTTTTTTTTCATTTTTTTTTAAATTTTTTTTTTGAAATTTTTTTGAAATTTTTTTTTTGAAAAATTTTTTTTTTGAAATTATTTTTGAAAATTTTTTTTTTGAAATTTTTTTTTTGAAAATTTTTTTTTTGAAATTTTTTTTAAATTTTTTTTTTGAAATTTTTTTTTCAATTTTTTTTAAAATTTTTTTTTAAAATTTTTTTTTTAAATTTTTTGTTCTTGAAAATTTTTTTTTCGAATTTTTATTTTCATTTTTTTTTAATTTTTTTTTTCATTTTTTTTAAAATTTTTTTTTTAAATTTTTTTGAAATTTTTTTTTTGAAAAATTTTTTTTTTGAAATTTTTTTTTTGAAAATTTTTTTTTTGAAATTTTTTTTTTGAAAATTTTTTTTTGAAATTTTTTTTTTTCGAAAATTTTTTTGAAATTTTTTTTTAAATTTTTTGTTCTTGAAAATTTTTTTTTTGAATTTTTATTTTCAATTTTTTTTTAAATTTTTTTTTTGGAATTTTTTTTAAATTTTGTTTTTGAAAATTTTTTTTTTTTTAATTTTTTTTTTGAAATTTTTTTTTTAAATTTTTTTTTTGAAATTTTATTTTTTCGAAAATTTTTTTGAAATTTTTTTTGAAATTTTTTTTTGAAAATTTTTTTTAAATTTTTTTTTTTCAAATTTTTTGTTCTTGAAAATTTTTTTTTCGAATTTTTATTTTCAATTTTTTTTTAAATTTTTTTTAAAATTTTTTTTTGAAATTTCATTTTTCGAAATTTTTTTTCGAATTTTTTTTAAATTTTTTTTTAAATTTTTTTTTGTAAATTTTTTTTTTTAAATTTTTTTAAAAATTTTTTTTTTTTTATTTTTTTAAAATTTTTTTTTTCAAATTTTTTGTTCTTGAAAATTTTTTTTTCGAATTTTTATTTTCAATTTTTTTTTAAATATTTTAAAAAATTTTTTTTTTTTTTTTTGAAATTTTTTTTTTCGAAAATTTTTTTGAAATTTTTTTTTAAATTTTTTTTTTTAAATTTTTTTTTTGAAATTTTTTTTTTTGAAATTTTTTTTTGAAATTTTATTTTTTCGAAAATTTTTTTGAAATTTTTTTTGAAATTTTTTTTTGAAAATTTTTTTAAATTTTTTATTTTCAAATTTTTTGTTCTTGAAAATTTTTTTTTCGAATTTTTATTTTCAATTTTTTTTTAAATTTTTTTTTGAATTTTTTTTTTTCGAAATTTTTTTTTGAAAAATTTTTTTTTTAAATTTTTTTAAAAATTTTTTTTTTTAATTTTTTTTTTGAAATTTTTTTAAAATTTTTTCTGAATTTTTTTTGAAACTGTTTTGGAAATTTTTTTTTTTTTGAAAATATTTTTTAAATTTTTTTTTTTTTTTTGAAATTTTTCTTTTTCGAAAATTTTTTTGAAATTTTTTTTTTTGAAAATTCTTTTTTCGAATTTTTTTTAATTTTTTTTTTAATTTTTTTTTAAAATTTTTTTAAAAATTTTTTTTTTGAAATTTTTTTTTTGAAAATTTTTTTTTTCGAAAATTTTTTTTTTGAAATTTTTTTGAAATTTTTTTTTTGAAAAATTTTTTTTTTGAAATTTTTTTTTTGAAATTTTTTTTTTTGAAATTTTTTTTTTCGAAAATTTTTTTGAAATTTTTATTAAATTTTTTTTTTGAAATTTTTTTTTTTTTGAAATTTTTTTTTTTTTGAAATTTTTTTTTTGAAAATTTTTTTTTTTGAATTTTTTTTTTTCGAAAATTTTTTTGAAATTTTTTTTTTAATTTTTTTTTGAAATTTTTTTTTTGAAAATTTTTTTTTTTTGAATTTTTTTTTTTTCGAAAATTTTTTTGAAATTTTTTTTTAAATTTTTTTTTTTAATTTTTTTTTTGAAATTTTTTTTTGAAAATTTTTTTTTCAATTTTTTTTAAATTTTTTTTTTGAAATTTTTTTTTCAATTTTTTTTTAAATTTTTTTTTAAAATTTTTTTTTTGAATTTTTTTTAAAATTTTTTTTCTGAAAATTTTTTAAAATTTTCTTTAAAATTTTTTTTTTAAATTTTTTGTTCTTTAAAATTTTTTTTTTAAATTTTTTGTTCTTGAAATTTTTTTTTTCGAATTTTTATTTTCATTTTTTTTAAAAATTTTTTTTTCATTTTTTTTTTAATTTTTTTTTTGAAATTTTTTTGAAATTTTTTTTTTGAAAAATTTTTTTTTTGAAATTTTTTTTTTTTTAATTTTTTTTTTGAAAATTTTTTTTTTTTGAATTTTTTTTTTCGAAAATTTTTTTGAAATTTTTTTTAAATTTTTTTTTGAAATTTTTTTTTCAATTTTTTTTTTATTTTTTTTTTAAATTTTTTTTTGAATTTTTTTTTAAATTTTTTTTCTGAAAATTTTTTAAAATTTTCTTTAAAATTTTTTTTTTAAATTTTTTGTTCTTGAAAATTTTTTTTTCGAATTTTTATTTTCATTTTTTTTTAAATTTTTTTTTCATTTTTTTTTAAATTTTTTTTTTGAAATTTTTTTGAATTTTTTTTTTTGAAAAATTTTTTTTTTGAAATTATTTTTGAAAATTTTTTTTTTGAAATTTTTTTTTGAAAATTTTTTTTTTGAAATTTTTTTTTTTCGAAAATTTTTTTGAAATTTTTTTTAAAATTTTTTGTTCTTGAAAATTTTTTTTTCGAATTTTTATTTTCAATTTTTTTTTAAATTTTTTTTTTGGAATTTTTTTTAAATTTTGTTTTTGAAAATTTTTTTTTTTTTAAATTTTTTTTTTGAAATTTTTTTTTTCAAATTTTTTTTTTGAAATTTTATTTTTTCGAAAATTTTTTTGAAATTTTTTTTGAAATTTTTTTTTGAAAAGTTTTTTA